>JADLZN010010742.1:0-261748 GCA_018155175.1 Sinocyclocheilus anophthalmus
ACATTGTGCTTTCCTAAAGTGCAGACGCAAATGAGGTCTGTGTGTCTTATAGACAACTCAGTCTTTGATTTTTCTTTCCTGTGCAGAGGCACTTACAAAGGCCTTTGCTGAGGAGAAGGATTAAGCTAAAGCACACATAGAGTTACGGTGTGGGAGGTAAAGCAACCTTCATCTTCTACAGAGATCCTGCAGTTATGATAGCAATTTCATCATGTGTTAGTTAAACTAATATCTATGAAATCAATTTTCCAACCTAAAAAAGGATCACCCAGACACCAGATGTAAAGGGTAAGTTATAAAACTCTAAAAATACACTTCTTGTGTATATGAGAGCTGTACACGAGGAGAAAATGAGTAGGTGCAAAAACTTCAGAAATAACTTGGTTGACAAAATTAGTTTTTGATGTCTTTTGAAAGGTCACCTCTTTATTCAGATATTTTAACCAAGAAATTACGTTTTTGTGACAGTCACACTTAAAAGTAACAGTTCTTCAGTGGTTCTTTGTGGCATGTTAGTTTCAGCAAACAATCCACTTTTTAACAAGAACCAATTTTGGCAGCGGTGGATTCTTGAAGTTAGGTATATAGTTCTTTGAAGCCTGAAATTAGAGATTAGTTCTTAGAGGAAATTGAAACAGTTCTACTTTGACATCTTTCTTGGTTTGAACTGTTATTTTTAAGAATGACAGCATTAGTTATTTAGCTATGATTTGGCATGATAAGTTTATGTTGGACAGTTTGATCAAAAATGTAAAAGAAAAACTAGATAAAATTCTACAGATGCATTGATATTACTATTCTGAATGATACAATAGGCCAGCATAATTATTTTCATGTTATGTTTGATAACCAATAAATGGCAGATACTTATTCTTTTTGTGTAAGTAAATAATAATAACAATAAAAAAAGATAAATCGCCATATATGCATTCACAGGATGCTGGTTAGTCATTTTCACAAGCATGGAAATCTTTTAGGCACTTACCTTGGTACTTACTGTACAATACCAGAGAATACTCAAGAATAACACTTTTTAATGTAATATTTGTTTGAACTTGCCGATCTTAAGGCAATTCCCACAGATAATGCAGTAAATGCCAGGTTAGTTTTAATTAATCCTGACCCTCCAACAATAAAAAGCCACTCTGGTGGAACTGGGTGGACAATTGTCCGACTTATAAACACTATTTTTTGACTCTTCAGTTACAGTCAGTACCTCCAAAATATAAGTTTCAAAACAGTCGGTCCACAGTAAAATTCACACAGCCTGCCTAAAGTAGCTGTGATTTTTCACGAACCGTTGTGACTTCCGTAAAAAGTTGATGTCAGAACTACACAGTCACCGCCTTCAGTCATCACCCCGAGCACTGCCCACAGTCCCACTTTCCTTTTGCCAAACCCCCAGACAACATGGCATCCATGCCTTTGCTGAGCAACAACACGGAAACATGTCAAAAATGTTAACTTTAACCACAAAACCAGATCGCCCGACCTGTAATGTTACACTCTCATTCAAAGGATGGACGATCTGACAGGATTATTATTATGAGGTGGATCACATCTAACCTGTAGACAAACTCACCGTGTCTAGTCATGATGAAGATGTATATATTTTTCAATTTCAGCAGGCAACTATTTTTTACAGCTACATTATTGTTCCAGACACAAATAATCACAACAATGTATATACAATTAAAAATTATTAAGCATATAAATCGTCAGTTTGTAGTTTTACACACATGCACACAGACATTACTTCATACGCGACATAGTCGTGAGATGCAAGAAACAATGACATATGGCAAGAAATCTGTAGACGCACACATAACAACAAAAGACAATACTTTATTAAACCTTTTCTGATAAGAAGTGTGGCGCGCTGCAAACGCGAGCATTTTTGACGATTGTTTCTGTCCAGTCTGCTTGTTTTATTGCGTTTAACCACAGCTGTCATCGTTTTATTGTCTGGCAGTGGCAGCAGATATGCAATCAGATTTCTAATTTGAGGCTGTATTATGTCTATTCTGGCACCCAACATCACAACAAGATGATATTTTAAGCTCCTTACAAGCTCCCGAATCTGCGCTGGTTTGAATGGGCCGTCTCCAGTTTCTCCTTTGTTTTGCTGCCTCCAGTTAGCACTGTGACGTCGGCTGACCCTAGTTAACCTGTGGTTGGCCTGGCCATGCGTCACTCAAAAAACAACAGGCCAATCAGAAGAGAGGCTCACTTACCCCCATGGCAAAACCAGATGTAAGGTGATTTGTTTCCTTTATTATAACGCAAAACGACGATTTTTTTAACTCAAACCGTTGCAGTCTGTCTGTCTTATAATGGAGGTGGATGGGAATCACGGCTTTTAGAGTCATAAAACATACACAAACAAACCAAATTAAACCCTGCGGCTCGTGACTTTACATTGATGTGTAAAGACACAAAATGATCGGTCTGTGCAAGAAACTGAACGGTATTTATATTGTTTTTTTTACCTCTGATTTACTGCAATGTCTGAACTGTTTCGAACTGTCCCCTGAGCGGCGGCACGTCCCTCCACTGAGCACGTTCTCAACAGCCGGCGCGTGACGCGTCTTCTTTTTCTTGCTTTACGGCGTATCGCAGACTTATAAGTGCATTACCGCTACATATCTCTCAAATGGACCATTGACATTCTATCTACAATCTCAATTAGGAGTGGCAATGGTCCACTTGAGAGATAGGTGCGTAATGCACTTATCAGTCTTGCAATCCGCCGTAAGCAAGATGAAGAAGAAAACTTCACGCACTTCCAAGATCCAGAAGAACCGCACCGCGCTCAAGGACAGTTCGGACAGTGTGTAATCAGAGTTAAAAAACTATATAAATACTGTTCAGTTTCTTGTACAGACTGATCGTTTTGTGTCTTTACTCATCAATGTATCGTCACGAGCCGCAGTGTTTTAATTTGGTTTTGTTTGTGTATGTGTTTTTTGACTCTCAAAGCCGTGATTCCCATCACTTCCGTTATATGACTGACAGACTGCAACGATTAGAGTTAAAAATCTTCGTTTGTGTTCTAACGAAGAAACAAAGTCACCTACATCTTGAAAGCCCTGGAGGTAAGCAGATAAACATCAAATTTTAATTTTTGGGTGAACCATCCCTTTAAATTAGACATGAAAAGGTAGTTTACTATGACTGACTTTACTACGATATTGTGACGAACAAGATAAATACATTGCATTCATTGCTGCTTATAGGACTGAGAAAAGTAAGCACTGCATACTGTAATGAATACAGTGATGAATGAAATTGGCTTAGCTGTAGCACAGGCTGGCAAACGTCAGGAGATTGAAGTTACGTTACAGGAATTACATTTTGATCAAAGGTAATGAGGTCATATGCATGGATTTAAATGCATAAAAACAAGCCCATTAACATGCATTAAGAAAACAAATAGGGTACATTTTGATTTAATGCTGACTTCAGCTCCAATTGGTTGTCACCGAATTAAGTCACAAACTTAATTAATGCAACAATTAATGCAATCAATGGTTGCAGCTTTCACATGCCGGATGACAAAAATCAAGGTGTAGTTACTAGGTTTTGCCTTTGTATGGCACTTTTCTCCTGAAATGTTTACACTGCCAGCAGTAAGAGCCACGAACACAACTAACTATTGACTTTAGATCGTGCACGCCTCCGTCTGACGGTGACTCAGGTCTTGTAAATGCAGGATACAGGATTAGCTAAACCGGTTTTGTATTCCACAGAATAAAGTCATATCAGTGTTGAACAACATGAGGAAGAGTATAAATAATGGTGAATCACTTGGACATTTAAATGCATTATGAAAAACAGGGAACAGGCTTACATTTGAACAGTTGTGCAGCCGGCGCATTTCACTGAGAATTAGGGCTGTCAAAAAAAAAAAAAAAAAATTCTAATTTCGAATATTCGTCGAATTTAAAATAAATATCCACATTCGAATGCAAAAACGTTCGAATTTTAGGTGTGTGTCAGGCAGTATTATCAGTGGCGCACAAAATGCGACGAAGATGTATGTGTCATTGCATTTTTATGCTTTTGTTAGCCTATCCGTTGAACCCACTAGATGCGGCGCTGCTACATTGTTCATCCAATATATAGCGGAAAACGGGACACTCAATGCGGAGAAGATCTTGATTAGTTTAAAACCGAAACCAAGCCATTCACACAAACGCATATTCAGCACATTTTCCTAGCGGGGACCAATCTATCACCGTGCCCTCAGCCGCTACGCACAATAGAGCCGCATGTTTAGAAAGCCATGTAATATTAATGCAAGTTCAACTTTTAAAAACATGTCTAAAGACGTTATGGCGGTTTTCCCCATTCCACTGCATCAAGTTTTTAAATGAAGAAAGTAGTCTTTGTGATTGGTTTTCGTCCTTTGTATTAAACTATACATGCATGCAGGCCGCTGTTTTTTTTTTCCCTACTAATTGTTTAAGCGCACTTTATTACATTCTATATGGGTTTATAACATTAATTTTAAACCTACAACTTTTTTTCAAAGATATCGTGTTATTTTTTATTACTCTTTGAAGAAACGTTGCATAATATTTATCTCGATGCCGCCTCTTGTGCCTCATCTAGAACCAACGGAAATTATGTCTTTAAATTCGAATATAATTCGAGTTTTGATAATATTTAAGTACAAAATTCGATTTTTAGTTTTTCAGTCATTTTGACAGCCCTACTGAGAATTTTGAATCGCAGGGAATTTTGCTCTTATTATATACTGATTTTAAAAATGAGGTTTACACTAATTTGTGCGGATTAACCACACGGGCAATTGAGCAACTTATTTTTCTCCGGTAAGAGAAGCAATGAAGTTATGTATAGAAATTGCTGTTTATTGCATCAAGACCATCTATTCACTGTCTCATTTTGGGAAAATACGACATAGAATAGCTTTCCTTGAAAGCCCAAAAACATTTCGGAATTATTTAGTAAATTAAAACATGAGCTGAATGACGCCGCACTTTGTTGCCCATAGAATCTGAAGCGCCAACAGTTTGTATTTTAAGGATGTCAAAAACTAGTTTGCATTGCAGTGTCTAAATCTAGAAATACATTGATTTTTTTTAATGCGAGGTTGGTTGGGATTGTTTTTTCTGACTGGTAAATTATGTTTTTAGTCATTTTGCCATTGTTCAGATATTTTGCAGCATGCATCTTTCAAATGTATATCTGATCTAAAACATATGGTTATTATATTAAAGCTGTAAGCTGTTGGGATCAGTAGTTCTAAACCTAATTAACTTATAAAGCTTATAAAAGTCCAGTGTTTGTTTTCTCTTTGCTTGTATACCTGTCATGAGCTCCTCTGCGTCCTCCTCTAGGTTGATGTTGTTCTTCTTGGCGACGCGCTCCATGATCCATTTGGAGCGATTGTACTGCTGCGTCGCAAGCAGCCAGCGCAGAGACTCCGGAAAAATCCTGATGAATGAAAACAGATATACTTTACTATATTATGATAACATCATATCAAACTACAGAGACTAATCTAATCTGTTCTGGGCTAAACACTTAGCAGAAAAACAGAGCATTATCACTGAAAGTTAGCTTCTAAATAAAGTAATGAAACAAAGCAAATTACACAATTATTTATTTATTCACTTTTTAGGCTATTTCCATGGCGATCTCTGAATAAATTATACAAGGTATACAATTAACAAAAAGTTATAAAAGACATTTCAGATGTACACTAGACAGAAATTCTAAAATACATTTTTAAATAAATCAGTTAGACACACCTCTGAATAAAACTGTTGTCTATTTACATTAAAAACAGTACAATCCAATAACATGTTTCACCGTCATTTTATTTTGGCAAGTAAGGCATGATGGTGGTTTTTCACCTTTTAATAAATATCCATGTGTAAATCTTGTTTGACCTAAAAGACACCTTGTAAAACCAAATTTCTCATACCTAGATTTAAAATAAGTTTAAAAAAAATTAAAAAAAAATTCTTACAGTAGGATTTGTTTCATATAGCTTATTTTCATGACATTTATCCCATTCCATCTGCCACATGTCATTCATATAAGAGTTTATCATAGGTTTGACATCACAAAAAGGAATTTGACACTCAGAAATATTCTTTTGCAGTGATATCTGCTTTCTCGTTACCAGAAAACCCCATTTGACCTGGAACCCAGCAGAAGAAAATTCTGAAGTTTCTCTTGCGTAAACAGTCTGCTTTGGCTAAAATCTTTATACTTACACGATTAGAATAAAGTTTAAAGAATAAAGTGAACATTTGTTGATTTGCAGTAGTTTTTCACGTCTCATATGGAGACAAAATCCTTCTACTATCACAATATCTTACTTTATTTTTTTATTAATTTGTTATGTAAATTAAAATGTTAAACAAGAACATTATGTACAAATGTTACATTTAGTTTACTCCACATTTAAATCATGTACACTGACATTGTTCGTTTATTTTTAACGCCATGTCAACAGCAAGGCTATCTTCGCGGCACAAACAAAGTGAAACAAGTTGCACAATTAACAAAGATTATTACAAGACAAAAATTCGAATAAAGCAATAAGCCCCAAGAAGCCGTGGTTTAAATGATTATAACAGCTAAGGGGCGTGTTAGGCACGACTAAAAAACCTTCTTCTTATACTACGATTATTTCATATAGCATATTGTCACAGCATTGCTCATATTCCATCTACTACTTGTTAGTAATATAAAAGTAAATTTGCATACTGACATGAGATGATATGCTGTATAAAGCGGTTTTATTTTACACAAAGCACGTCACCAGTTGAATTACTTGCATTATTATGGTAACCTGATTTTGGACTATTTTGCTCACAGAATATATTAATCATGCATGATAGTAAATAGTGCATTTTTACAATGGCCTGAGTACCAAAAACGTTTGCTTTTGAGTGAAATAATGCAAGTTAATGTAGGATTATTATTGTTTGAAGTATTCTATTTTTGTACATTTACATTTTTTTTTGTTTTAGCTGATGCACAGCCCATTTTCCAAACCATGTGTTATATAATCCTTCTGATGTGTTAAAGTGGTTCTGCATTATCTGTGCAGTTGGAAACGATTCTGCCGCATAATAAAGTGCGCAAACAGTAGTGCAATGTCTTCTTTTTGGCAGCTGAAGTCTTGAGTCCACTTGCAATTTCAGAGTCACTGTAAACTCACTGTCACCGTCAACAAGTCAAATTTTGGTTTTAAGAACAGCCAAACACAAACATATTTTTGAACAGCCATGGCACAGTTGCTTACCAGATATAGGACAGCATGAGTAAGAGAGGGCAGATTACGACTGCTTGCAGAACCTGCCAATCACGACAGAGGACTACCAGTCCCGGCATGAGCAGCTGCCCCGCTAATGCCACGAAGTTTGCCACCATGGTCATGGAGAAACGGCATCCCGGCAGACACAGCTCTATCCCTGCAGACAAGAACACACATCCAACATTAGAGTCAGTTAATACCAGGGCTCTCAATAACTGCAACAATTAGAGTGATTTTTCTAAAAAGAAGGGGTGTTGGGAATTTAAACAGAGCTTTTGTCAAATCTAAAAATGTAATGGTGATATAATAAAAGATGCCACTGTATTAAATGCTATTGTTATCATTATTATTATCAACCATCACCATAATTCTTCTCCAAATAGTATAGTGCATTGCTTAAAACCACCGGCTTTTTGCGGCTGCAAAGCAATGCAGCAACTTGCCATGTTATTAGATCTAAATTGTGTGCGTGTATATTTTATGACTTAAAGGGATTGTTCACCCAAAAATGAAAACTGCCATCATTTACTTTGTTTCCAACCTGTATGAGTTTTCTTTTTCTTCTTTTGAAGACAGTTGATGCTAGCCATTGACTTTCATAGTATGGAAAACAATATAAACTACAATGTAACCAATGGTAGGAAGGGGGGTTGGGTATTCGTTTGGTCCCAATAGTCCGACCCCCTTCTTCAAAACTTCTCCTTTTGTGTTCAACAGAACAAAGAAAGGTTTGGAACAAGTAAATGATGACAGAATTGTCATTTTTAGGTGAACTATCCCTTCAAGGCACATTGCAAATGCCATATTTCACCATAACATGACATTATTCGAGATTTTAAAGAAAGTTTGAGCCATATTAGCTATGTTTCCATAAAAGTTGCATATTTAACTGTTGCGACATTGCGTAAAAGTTGCAACATTGCGTAAAACATTTGCGAATAAAACACTGTTTCGTTCAAGAGAACAAAACTGTCACTTCATTGGAAACTGGTGCAAAGTATTAACAATAAAAATGAAAGTTGCCGCTAATACCTATATACTTTCCTACACTGTAAAAAAAAATTCCATAAAACTGACAGTAAAAAAAACGGCAGCTGTGGTCACCGGAATTTTACCGTAAAAAATATTGAGCAACATTTTTAGGTTTCTACTACACCAATTTCACTAACTGATATATGTTAATATAGCCCCCCCTATTAAGTACTGAAATCTGTTTGTAGCTTTTAACTACCCTTAACCCACCAAATTCAGGAGGTGATGAGAGTCACATGAGAACCAAAGCCCCATCAACAAGCAGCGTTTTAAATAATAACATTATAGAAGGTGCACAGTGCTGGTCATCACACAAACCCTAAACACCATCACAGGTAACACACATGAGACTGAAATAAATTGCAAATAAACATTTCATTTAACAACAGAGGTTGTACCCACAACCTAATATACCAAACACTGACTAAAAAAAAACTAAGATCAAACATAGTTATTTCAACAAAAACACTCAAAATTGAAATGTCACACAGTGAAATTCGGGAATGTGCCCCAATTTACGGTTATTCCACTATACATTTTTTTTCACTTCCAAAAACGTTATACTACCATAAAATTACATGTAATGTCCAATACAGTTTTTCACCGTATATAGTATGGGAATTTACCGTTAACCATTTAACATGTTTTTTACTGTAGCATTTTTTACAGTCTTTTACCGTTAAATTCACGTCATTTTTTACAGTGTACATGAAAAATCATGCCAATCACCTGATCTGTTGAGGCAAAGTCACATTTTTTGTTGCACATCAAGGAAATTATTATTTAAACGTGTTTCCATTGTAGTTTCTGCATTTCCATTCAGCGCTTTTATGCAGTATCCTAAAACACATGGATGGAAACAAAGCCATATTGATTTACAGTCTTTTTCTGTAAAAGACCCAAAACTGCTCATCATGTTCTACAGACACGGTTTCAGAGATTTTCCTTTACTTAAGGGACCTTAAACAACTATGTAATGCATGCATGTCATCTGTCTGCAATTAATTCAGTGACTCATTAGTATTCATAACGCAGAAGCACGGGTGGTCTTCAATGACAGACCAGCACTGCAATATCAAATGATGGCAAAACCACAGAACAGACAGCAGGCTCTGACATGGGTTTGAGCTTTCCAAGGTGACAGGACTCAGAAAAACACTCCGGCGTGAACACAGTGACTGCACAATCCTTCAGAAAAGCCCAGAATATCAATGAGCAGCACTTCCCAAAGGAACTGAATCATGCTCTGTGCTCAAAGACGGAGCTCAGTCGTGAAGCTGACAGGGAAAGCACTCTGTTTCTCAGATAAAAGAGCAGCGGCTGTATTACTAACACATCCCAACTAAGAACCCTATCTGTAAAAAAAGTAATCATTTTTTCATCAATTCTTTCAAGTTTGAAATCACATAACAAAATATATGTTATGTGATATAACAACAGTGCAACTAATAATTATTTTAGAAATATGAGCTGTTGCATTGAATGTCACAAAAAAGTATTTTAGATGAACTTGCTTCAAATATCTGAAATCTGAACAATTTAAGAGATTTAAAAGTGGAAAAGTGGTGTATTTACATCGAATGACTTGTTCCACCAGCAGTGTTTGCTTTAGTATAATTATTACCATAAATTTATTTTTTTATAATATTAAGAACTGTTTTTTGTTTTTTATTTTTTTCATTTTACTTCCATTTTTGTATTTAGTTTTTTTTGTCACTTTTTAGTAGGTTTTTTTTTGTATTGTTTTTTTTTTTTTAAACTTTCCGTTTTTTTAAGGTTATTTTTATCAAGTTACCAAAAATTCCCACATCCAACTAGACAGGAAACCCCGTCGTCTTCCAACATGTAAAGGACATGGGGGGTCCAATCTTTTCGTTGCTCATTTTTTTTACTAATAAATGATGTTCATCAAACTGCTTGATTCCCTGGTGTTTTACACCCTAGAAGAAAACTGAAAGATATGAATTAACGAGCCATGAATATTTTGTCGTAATGTATGTGTTTGCAAATATTTGTTTTTGTGTGTTTGCAGAGCGAGTAAAGCAGCATATGCCGGCTTGTGGTTTCGCAATTTGGGTAGAGGATTTGGTAGATGAGTCATGGTTTGTCATGAGTGAGCCTCAACTATCCACTTTCAGTGAAAAAAACTGAAACACACACACACAAACCTGTACTTGTTCAATAATTTTTCATCCCAGTGAAGGCTTCAATACATTTTGTAAATAAAATAGGTTTTATTTCTTAATCGCTCCTGACTGCACACACACCACCCACACACACACAAAAGGACAAATATGAAATAAACTAATAATTGCTTGTAAACACAATTATAGCCACACAGCATGTTTATGTGGCAGAATAAATGGCAGGTTTGTGCATCAATGAGCAGTGTATCATCATGTCAATTTATAAACATGTCAAAGTGTGGTCACAAATTGTGTTTTATTGAGAGTGAAGGAAGCTTACTGATGAAACATCACTCTTGGAAATGTGTAAATGTGTAAATAGCAATGAGTAAATATGTACACCATGAGTGCTTTTCACTGGCGGGGGAAAAGCAATACTTCTCAAGTTGTTTTCGATAAAAGTGTCTGCTAAATTAATAAATGATTAACCAATAAACCACCAGAAATAACAATCAGTAACCAATGCAACCATATGAGATATGAAATCACTGAATCAGTGGTCGGAGACGAATAAACTGACAGGAAGAACCACAAATTTGCGAGTACTGTGTGCGTGCAAAATCATTTTTAAATATACAGTTATTATAAATTGTAATAATATCTCACAATATTAATGTTTTTACAGTATTTTTGATCAAATAAGTTCTTGGTGAGCAGAACTTCACTAAAACAGCAAGACTTTCACTAAAACTATAAAAATCACAACATCTCACTTAAACTGTACCTCCTTAAAAGGACCTCTTTCTCTTGCTTTTAAGAACCCTTCACGTCTAATCCCCCCTTAAAAATGCTGCCTATGAATGCTGCTTACTAAGTTTGGAACAAGCCAGAGAAGAGAGAGAGAGAAGAGAGAAGAGAGAGAGAACCTAGAGCTTCTTAACCCATCTGATCCAAATCCTCGTGCACGCACACAACTCTTAACTAGCTAAATGAGGACATACGATATATTTCATTTGTTTTAATGAAACTAATGGCTACAAATAACCCTAATCCAAGCCATGATGATATATCAAGAGCTGTCTGTGTTTGAACTTGATGGAGTCTGTGGCTGAGAATCCTAATGACGACCAGCAGAGGGTGCCGTGAGGGATCAGGCTTGTTTGTCTGTTTGAGCCAGAGGCTGACATTATGACCTTCCCTCTGTCACATGATGCACTCATGGCTTCCTGACATTAGGTCACATATTCAAATGCATTCCATGCCAGGACCACTGGCTTTCTGTGTCATGGAATGGCATGAGGGTTACAGATTGTTGTTTTTTTCATCAGTGTCAAACAGCAGAGAATGGCGCTAGTAATGCTGTGGCCACAAGCCTGATTCCCAGGGAATGCATGGACTGATAAGTGAAGCTGTTGGCATCTGTAAGCAGATTTATAATGTTTTAACAGTGCATCTGTGTCTGAAGAGAGAAAAGGGAGAGAGTAATAGAAAAACCACAGGGCCTGCTAGATGTGGTGGTCGGGGTCAAAGGTCACAGATAAACAGCTGTTGATGCAGCTCTGAAGAACACAGTCTCAGCATAACCACTGAACTTTACTCCAGTCAGCATGCAAAACACTTCTCTGATTACAAAAGAGCTAAAGATTTCAGAGCTAAAGAACAAGCAAGCAAGCAAGAAAGAGAGTATAAATAAATTCTGGTCTGGTTCGCAAACGAATCATTCTTTCGAACCGGTTCTTTCTGGTGAACTAGTAGAATCATTTCATTGAATCAGCTTGAGAAGCACAGATCTACAAGTTACTCAATCAAAACTCAAGCCCTGCAGTCCTTCGCCCTCGAAATGAGCCAAAATGAATGAAACCGAGTGAAACAAATGAAACATTTCCGACTCACCGAAGAGCCGCTGATATGCGCAGCGTTGACCCAACACTTGAACGAAGGTGTGAAATTAAAGATTTTATGGTTCTCCGCTTTATTAAACGGTGGAGCTGATGAAACTAGTTTTTTATTCACTTATATGCTTAAGACATGCAAAAACATCCATTTTTCTCGTCAGTATTTGTGCTTTATTAATTAATTTGTATATCCGTTACATCATTTTGTGATTATGTCAACCACTGTGATTAGTTCATTGAAACGCCTGGTCCGAAAGAACCAATTCGCAGTAAAAGAATCAAACTTCCCCCTGTTTTGCCTGAGCTCCTTGTATTACAGGTAATGATGTTGTAAGTAATGTTCAGTTTCTTGCACAAACTGATTATTTCGCTTCATAAAACCTCAATAAATCGTCAGGAACCACGGGTATAAATGTTGTGTTGCCTGATATGCTTTTTTTGACTCTCAAAGTGATGGTATAAAAGAGGACCATGTTTTCAGCCAAAAAACTTCTTTACTGTACTGAAGAAGAAAAAATCACCATACATTTGGAGGGCCTGAGGGGGTGAGTAAATTACAGTAAATGATGACATCATACATTTTTTTTGGGTGAACTATCCCTTTAATTATAAAAGCAACAAACAAAATGCAGTTATAAATTATAAATGATTGCACTGAATTGTAATTGAAAATGTTTCATTTTTAGATTTCACCATTTCTCATCATTTGAAATGTTTATTTTCAAAAATGACCCAAAAAGCAGGTTTAAGCAGGTAGCCAAGTAAGTTTTGAGTTTATTTTGAGGCAATTCTGGGTTGTTGGTATAACAAAGACCCTTACCAGTATTCACTGCTGTCACAACACGGCTGATTTGCTCTAATACCGGTTATTTCCTCACAGATCACACACATATACTGATGCCATTTAAAAGCGATATACTAGACTTATTTTTAATTAAAGATGTGTATTCTCTACACTGTAAAATATGACCGTGAATTTAACGGTAAAAGACTGTAAAAATGCTACAGTAAAAACCTGTTAAATGGTTAACGTAAATTCCCCTACTATATACAGTGAAAAAACTGTATTGGACATTAATTTTAAGGTAGCATACCGTTTTTGGAAGTGAAAAATAACATATAATTTGCAGTGAATAACTGTAAATTGACATTCCCAGAATTCCCTGCGTTACATTTCAAATTTGATGTTTTTTTGTTTAAATAACTATGTTTCTTCTTAGTTTTTTCTTATCAGTTTTGTATATTAGGGTTGTGTGTTACACCTAATGTTGTTAAATGAATGTTTATTGTATTATTTTAGTGTTGTGTGTTACCATGATGGTGTTTAGTGTTTTTGTGAATGACACTGTGCACCTTCTATATTTGTTATTATTTTAAAGCTGCTTGTGATGGGCTTTGGCTCATCATGTGACTCTCATCACCATCTGCTTTTGGTGTTTATCAGTGTATTACAAAGGTACAAAACAGATTTCAGTACTTCAATAGGTTTGTATATTAACATTATATCAGTTAATGAAATTACGGTATTTAACTGTAAATTTAAGTTAAAACCTAAAATGTTGCTACCGTATTTTTTACGGTAAAATTCTGGCAACCACAGCTGTTGGTTTTTTACCGTAAATTTTACGGATGTTTTTTTACAGTGTAGGACACAATAAACTTTTAACGCACAAACGCACAAAACCAATTTATGAGTTATGCAAGGAACTGAATTACAGATAAAGACCAGTAATTTCTAGGAAAAGCTCAAAATCTACAGTAGGTCTGTATCTAAAAGGCATTTTCACTGGATCATGATTTGTGATTTATTCTGCGAAAATCTGGATGGGCACAGACATGATTATTTCATGAGCATCTGTCTTTGCTAATCTAATCCCATAAAGACTGTCGTCAACTATTCAAACTGTTGCTGACCCTAGTCATTGAGCTGTTATCTAGGGCATCTCATAATGAATATTAGGACACTGTATGTACACTGAAAGCTCTGTGCACACGCACACATGATTGAATCAGTGCACACATTAGCTAACGTTTCCAAGGATGAGAGAAATTTAACACTGGTGTGTGAATCTAGCGTAGTGTTAGTTCTGGCAGGTCACGTTATTCAAGCTCGTATCAGCTGACTCTCAGCTGATCTCCATCTGCCTATGGGAATACGACACCTATCTAAGTATTCATATATATGGTCCCGCAGTAGTATCAGCAGTTTTTTCGCATTGCTCAATAGCTAATTACACTCCTCCATCCCCAACTCCTCCTTTGTCAGTCAGGAATCAGCCTTCTGATTATTTTTTGAATCAGACTAATTCTAAAATGTGTAAAATTATTGAACTTTAACTATATCTGCAATATTTTTATGTTGGTTCTGTTCTGTTTACCCTCGGGGGTTATTGCTGCTCTCCCTGCTCACATCCATGCTAGGCTGCATGGATGCGCAAGGAGTTCTTGCCCAGAACAGAACCATACCCCGCCAATCCAAACTGTATGCTAATTGTCAGTCATTTTTGACGATAGTGGTCCTGACAGAAATGCAGCTAGCAATCGTCTCAGGCACCACAAATAATCACGTTTGTGACCGATTCTGTTATCCTGGGATATCATGCATCATAATACATTCATAACACCACAACAATAATTACGTAGAAATCGTCAGTATAGACACCCATCTGAACAATTTCAATATATCACTTATCCTGGCCATATATATATATATATATCCTTTATATAATACATATATCCTAAGTGCTTCAAATAGGGTGATTTTAGATTTTTGTCAATGATGCCGTCTGTTGGTAGGGAATAGCAATATGGCTGCTCAAACACTTCCTTTGGTTTCACCGCCTAATGGCAATTTGGAATCCTATGAATTAATTCTATTCTGTAAATTCTATTCTATGAATTCTCAAATTCTCTAAACTCAGTGGTTGCAATAAAAACCTTACTATTATGAAGGCATAGTTATTAATAAAGAAAATTGAGCTGCTTGATGGCAGAGAAGGCTACCAAGCCATGTCTTCATGACTCATTGAATCTTCATGTGTTGCAGCATTATTTAATAACTAGGTTGTTGTTGTCCAGGCTAGATTGCCTGTGTGTCTTTCTGTGTGCTTTATCCATTTTTTTCTCTCTCTTGCCTGTGTGTTTTGTTTCTTACTCTCTGAGCTGGCCGTGATCCCCACTCTCTTGTGTTGAGCTGATTCACAGCTGCCTTGACCTTAATTATTCCCACCTGTCCTTGTTCTCTAGCAAACATTTCTCTCTTTTATATTCTCATCTCTTTATCAGTTATTTGGTGAATCATTCCCTCAGTTGGTCCGGCTCCAGCCTGTTGATCTAGCCTAGTCTTGTTTCTCTAGTCTGTTTATTCTGTGGGTGTAGTTGAACAGTTAGAGCACTTCTCTTGCCTAGTCAGTCTTGTATTGTTCCCGTTGGATTCTCTCTCTGGCTGTAGATTAACTGTCTAGTCTAGTCCTTGCCTACTTAGTCTTGAGTGTTTCTGTTTTGATTTGCTCTTAGCCTCCAGATTTCTCAGCTGCCTATGTTGTGAGCTATTCAATGGGAATCAATCATTCATTTTGGACTTTGGATTTAATTTTGAATTTTTGATTTGCCAAAAAAAAAAAAAAAAAAAAAAAAAAAAAAAAAAAAAAAAAAAAAAAAAACCAGAAAAAAAAAAGGCCCTTTTTAAAGCAGGGGTGCCCAAACTGGGTCCTGGAGGGCAGGTGTCCTGCAGTTTAGCTCCAACTTGCCTCAAAACACCTACCTTGAAGTTTCTAGTATGCCTAGTAAGACATTGATTAGCTGGTTTAGGTGTGTTTAATTGGGTTTGGAGCTAAACTCTGCAGGACAATGGCACCCAGGACCGGTTGAGTCGGGCACCCCCTGCTTTTAAAGGGATAGTTCACCAAAAATCTAAAATTCTGTCATGATTATTAACCTCCGTTGGTCCAAACATCTTGAGTTTTTTTCTGTTGAACACAAAGGAAGATATTTTGAAGAATGTTGGAACACCAAAACAGTTGCGGTATAATCCAATTGACTCCATACTTTGTTTCCCCCAGATATGGACGTCAATGGCTCCATCAACTGTTTGGTTCCAAACATTCATCCAATAGATTCTTTGTTTTCAAAAAATGTTTTTTTTGGGTGAACTATCCCTTTAAGACCAAGGTGAAGCCTCTGCAAGCAGGTTGTTTTGGAAGTGGGCGGGACTAATGCGAAAATCAGTGATCCCATTGGCTAGTGCTCACCTTTCACCGTACATGTTTTGATTGTTCCGATCTCTTGGCGAAATGCCGCAAGTTGATATTTCTTGAGCGCAACGTATATGGGAGGAGACACTGAGCCGCTGACCCGTTATTTTGTTTTTAAACACACAATCTACCTGGAGAAAGACATGATAAACAAGAAGTCACCTTTGACTAGAGTAAGTTAATGTTGTTAGATACTACATTTTATATTTATACCTATCCTCTCTAATAAAGGATTTGAAATCCTCAGCTTGAATTTCTGTCCACAGATCTGGGGCCTCATTTCTAAAACGTTGCGCAGAAACCATCCAAAAACTGATCTTACGATCATCTCTCAAATATGCGTACGCGTGATTCATAGAATGAACGTACATACATTTTCAAAAACCTGCAGTACTCAAACAAGAAAAAGTGCGTACGTCTGCTCAAACCCTGACATGACTCTAAGCACTTTTCCACGTTTTAGTTTTTAAATATGACTGTGTTGGCGGTGGTTTTAAGGGTAAGCACACGCTAATTATAACATGTAGCGTATTGTTCAGTTAACTAATCATGTAAAATATAGTAGATAGAACATGACAGCACACAGCATAAAAGTCATAGTTACAGTACACCCCTGGAAAAATGTACGATTATTCTTGACATAGATAGATGCTCCCCCATGGTTCTTGAAGATTTAAAATCTCGACCTGGCTAATTTAAGGACTGTATGATCAATTGCCAAAGAGGACACGCGTTACCTGTTAATTTAGGAATAATGTAAGAAGTTTCTGAGTCATGAAATTAAAAGCAGTTGTTTGACCCACACGGGTGCGTAGATTGAACGCAAAACATTTAAAAAGAAGTAATTCTTGACCATTAAAATGCATATAGTCCCAACGGAATTATCTCAAACATCAAGGAGGAATTTTTTAAAAAGACAGCTGCGTGGACAGTTTTTTCTGTGAATTTGTCGATCTCAAATGCCGACTAAGGAGCAGATCAGTAAAACTTAAAAATATGGGAGAATTTATTACCGTTCTTATCATTTCACATTAATTGAATTTGATCAAGCTGTACTCATTTTTGCAATCTTAATGTTAAGCAGAAATAATTTGTATCATTCTCTTAATAAATGTACGTTTTTCAGCTCCCATAAATTCCAAATAATTATCATTAAGACATAAAAATGTGGATATAATGTTCAGAGGGGGGTGTATTCCATTATGAACCATTTTACGCAGATGTGATTCATTTTTTAGCCTTCGAATCTCAGGACAGGCACTAGTTAAGCGAGAATTCTTGTGTTGGAGTGATGTAATTGTCCTCGACAAGTACTCTAAAAGTTTAGTCACATGACATTTACAGCTCAGGTTGTTGGCTTAAAAATGTACCATGTGCAAATATGGCAGCACGCACATCACATACTGTCACTACTGAGATGCTATAGTGGATATTTTTCTCCAGCGGTTCTGAACAGTGTTTACACGAGAAGCTACAAGAAACATAGTTCACTTTAAAATGTTTTGTCTTTTTGTCTACTCTCCACAGCTGCTTTCCATCTGTATCTTCAGTATTTAATCTCGTCCTTTAGTCATGTCCAGGTTGGGGTTGTCAAGGCTTTAGAAACGTAAGAAATTTGCATAGCAACAGCCCCCAGTGTAAGAACGAATGGTGAGGCTTCTCTTCACCCACCAAGTTTGAATAACAATCTACGAGCACTGGAGGAAGGTGATTATCAGTGAATAACTAATTATGGTGTGCTCATCACCAAGTTATCATATAGGACTGCAGAAGACTTCAATAAAGGGTAGCATAGATGAATGGGACTAACTGTATAGATAGACTTATAGTGACTTTTTGGTAGTATTTGGCACACACTGTCCTATTTGTGTAAAACAAAGGGTATAGCTTATTTGTCATGGTCGGAAACAAATCTCCAGGACGCTGCGCTTGCCAATGTGACTAGTAAGCAAATCTACTCCACATAAACTGATCCCTGATTACGTGTGTCTACCCGCGCTTAAAAGATAGATCTGACTTGGTGCTGTCCATGCTATAAAGGACTGATGGTCCTTGTTCCCCCGCATAGGCACGAGGTCATTACACCATATACGAAATTAGGGCAGGATCTGACAGAAAAATATCCGACCTAGTGATGTGCCACACGCACCCCATTAAAAATCAATGAACACAACCCTTTTTAAAGTTTGAGGGCGTACCTAAACATTAGATCACTCCACCAAAGCCAGTTCTTGTCCCTGCACTGACGATATCGTTTGATTTCCTACTGCTTGGCCCTAGCACCCCTGGCTCAACCCTCAATGCGTATACTTGTCTCCCTGAGTCTCGTCACCGCCACTGCCACTATTATACGCATGAGCACCCGTCAGAACTATTTGCAAAAGACACATAACATAAGAATAGAGATAAAGCAAATATCATGCGATCCGCTACATTCATAAGTCATTTCACTGGCTCGTTGATCGGTGTTTGGCGTCGTTATCGTTATGTAGTGGTGTGTTTTGCAACATATATAGTATATTCTCAATATGATAAGTGAAGACGGGATTACAGGTTTTTAAATCATTTTGAAGAATTGACTAATGCTTAATGTTACACTGATCGAACGAGATATGCGAGAAGTAATCTAGGTCTCTCTTGCTGTCTGGCTCACTGTGTTAGACCACCGTGGGCCCGTTTTATACAGATTTACCATAAAACAGAATTTGACAGCTTTCGTCTCAGACTATTGGTTACGTGATAAAGCGCTAGAATTGTCGGAGTATTTATTTTGTCATATTCACGTTGTGAATAATACAAATGATGCATTCGGACGCGTTTACTTGCCTACATGATCAAGAACTTTTGTAGTCAAGCAAAATGTCACTGGGCCCACTCATCGTTTTAGTCATACGCTAGATTTAATTATATCGCATTGGAATTTATCTTACTGATATAGATACCTATACTTCAAAGTAATGATGTTACCGAACATTTTCTTGTATCGTGCATGCTGCGTATTACTAATATTACCTATATGGCTCCGCGTTATCGTCCGGACAGAACTATTGTTCCAGCCACCAAAGACAGATTATCAAATAACCTGCCTGATTTATCTCAACTGCTCTGTGTACCAATAAGTACATATGAACTAGACGAAATGACTAGCAACATATCTTCTCTAATACATTAGAAGCTGTGGCCCCCACAAATTGAAAAAGGTTAGAGAAAAACACTGCGCCATGGTACAACAGTAATACCCCTTCTCTCAAGAAAAAAACTCGTAGTCTTGAGCGCAAGATGGGAGAAAAAAACTAAATGGAAGTTTTAGATTGGTGGAGGAAAAAAAAAAAAAAAAAGAAAAAAACAAACAGTATGTCCAGCTATAGACAGGCCCCTCCTAAAACAGACACCATTCCTCACTAAAAGCTGCCAGAGGTCCATTCGCAAGGCGCGTAGCCACATAAACAACCTCCATAGGAAAATAACGTCAAAGAAACAATCCTAGGTTTATTTAGCACACCG
This sequence comes from Sinocyclocheilus anophthalmus, assembly GCA_018155175.1. NCBI lineage: Eukaryota > Metazoa > Chordata > Actinopteri > Cypriniformes > Cyprinidae > Sinocyclocheilus > Sinocyclocheilus anophthalmus. The sequence continues at coordinate 20,108 of JADLZN010010742.1, forward strand.
ATGGCTAGCTGTAGAAAAATTAACCCGGAAAAAACGCCACCCGAGCTAAACAATCCCGCACAGGTTGTTTAATAGTAATGACTTTTTGAATGAAATTCTTCTGTCTTATTTCTGTGTGGAACACACTAGATAAACCATCAGATTAAAAAACCATATACGGCAATCGGTAGATTCTACAGCGTATAAATAACTTAGCTCATTCCAATCGCAACCAAAAGATTAAACGTGGACACAGTCAGTGCTTTATGGCTATAGGACAGGAAGAGCTAAATAAACTTATCACTGCATCTAAACCAACAACATGCCTGTTAGATCCTGTACCCACTAAATTATTGAAAGAGTTGTTACCTGTAGCAGAAGAACCGCTTCTCAATATTATTAAATCGTCGTTGTCTTTAGGTCACGTCCCAAAAACATTCCAGCTGGCGGTCATTAAGCCTCTTATTAAGAAAACACAACAAGATCCTAATCTAGGGTGAAAACTCGGTATTACAGACCCATTTCTAATCTTCCGTTTATGTCTAAAATTTTACAAAAAGTTTGTGTCTGCTCAATTGTGCTCCTTCCTGCAAAAAAAATGATCTCTATGAAGAATTTCAGTCAGGTTTCAGGCACCACCATAGCACAGAAACTGCACTTGTTAAAATTACAAATTACTTGCTTCTTGCATCAGACCAAGGCTGTGTCTCATTGCTAGTTTTACTTGATCTTAGTGCTGCATTCGATACTATAGATCATGACATACTAATAGATCGATTACAAAACTATACAGGAATCCAAGGGCAGGCTTTAAGATGGTTAAAATCCTACCTGTCCGATCGATACCACATTGTTCATTTAAATGGGGATTAATCTCAATTATCACCAGTAAAATACGGAGTGCCACAAGGATCTGCCCTAAGGTCACTCATGCTAAATTATTCGATACTGACCGTTGGCCACTGGACTATTATTAGAGAACACGGATAGTTCCACTGTTAGACGATGATCTCACCTCGTATGTGCAACAATGGACAGTGATGAACTTCTAAATTATCTACTACTACACGGGCACGTGTGTTTAAAAATGTAAAAGCATGGATGACCAAAACCTTTTCTCCTATTAATTCGGATAAGACAGGAGATATTACTTATTGGACCAAAGGCCCGGACGACGAAATCTCGGGCATTACAATTTGCCACAGACGGATTGCACGATTTACTTCCTCTACAGTCAAAAATCTGGGGGTTATATTAGACAGCAACTTGTCTTTAGAAAATAATATTTCCCATGTTACAAAATAAAAACGGATTATCCATCTTAGAAAGAGAAACATTGCCAGTAGAGGATTTACGAAACATGAATCTACCTGTTCTGATATGCAGAAAACGCGTAGTTAAGCCATTCATGGAACTCTAGACTGGACCTCAGTGTTATGTAAAGTGCAACTAGCTTAGAAACAAAAAATAGGTGGTTGTCTGCAGTCTTCAATCAATAAACCAGTACGAGCATAGGCCAAAATGCACGCCGGCCAGCCGGATACCAAGATAAAAAGTCATTACCGGTAAAGAAAAATTAGGATCATATACCCAAACTTTACCGTCTCTGCACTGGCAAGGGCCGAAATGACTAAAATTAAGCGCAACACTACTTTCCGGACAAACAGTTTTCGGTTTTTGATTTTATTTGGATTATTCGGACTGGTTCTTGGTGGACATTACTGGTCGGAGGTTCCTGAGCGTGGTGTGTTTGTTCAAACGCGCGAAGAAAGATAAGCGTGTGCCGCTTCGCACGAAGCGGGAAATCAGCGTCGACGCCCTGGTTTGACGCTCCGCCGCACAAGCGGCGTTCGGACTGCGACACTCAAGATCATCTCGCGAAACGTCGTTTCCCTTCATCCCAACACGGAATGAATTCTTCCTCACCCGCACAACCGCCAGGACTTTTCAAACATCTGCTGCATGTGCTTACAAGGGGAAATCCTGGGCAATTCTACTGAGTGAAGCCCCAATTTCCGGACCACGCGACTTTCATCTGCCGAGGATAGCCCGCATTGGTACCGCAAGCGGATCGTAAAGTCAGACCCCACCATGGAGTTAACGGGGGGACAGACAAAACCCGAAAACAAAACAAAGACGAGCGTGGTTACGCCGATTGGCTGGTCCTTGGATTGGATTCTACATCACCGACATAATCATTAAATCAGTTGATGTTCTGAAGCTGTAACAAACGCTGTGCAAAAAAAGGTCGGCTTGTACTAATTTAGAGGTCAATAACGCATTCTCGATCTATAAAGCTGTAACCCCGTTTAGCTCCCGCCTATTGGGATGTTTTCCTCTTTCATTCTCGTGATGGTGGTGCCTCCGCTACGGCTGCCGTAAGTAGTAATTCTGCACCGTGTAGAGCGCCGCGATCATTGCAAACAGCTTGGCACCCTCGCATGCGCTTACAGAGCTCTTTGTCTGCCGAACAACAATACACTGACAGAAGAGCACAAGGTACCCGGCCACTCGATTTTTAACAAGATTTCGTGGCGATTGTAACAACTCAAAGGCTCATCCCGTGAACGCCCAAAATACAAGCAGCCCACTTAGGTTCCCAACAAGAGACAGCACTATTTTGGATCACTGGTTGTAAACAGCATAAAGGATGAATAAATCACTTCTGACCTAGCAGGGCAGCTTTAGGGGGTCTTGGTCTCTGAGCAACTGTTTGGTTCATCTTATACCGATCTACAGGCAGAAACTGAAATCAGCTAGTCCATCTTTAAAGTAAAGATGGACTAATGAAGCAGAGCAGTATTTACAAGCTTGTTTTGACCTCACTAATTGGAGCGTCTTTGAAGCTGCTGCCACCGATCTGGACAAGCTCACAGAGACTGTAACTTCATATATCCGTTTCTGTGAAGATATGTGCATTCCTACCCGGACTCATTTAATAATGATCCCCGTGTTTTCCGGGACCCTGCAAAACCGCTTCGTCCCGTCACGCGTACGACGAGGGATGCTTCCAGCCGTGGCGATAACCTCTGGTATAGCCCCCCAGCGCCCCCACCAGGACACAAGAACTAACCAAACGCAGCAGAGTCCGTATTCCGAGGCTCACCCTTAACACACAAGACATACTCCCCGCACCATGCTCGATCAACGTAAGAGCTTTCAGCATAATTAAATGTTCCAGATTTCAGCATATCTTGCACAAGCAAGCTTGAATCACTAAAATAATGTGTTTCTGTCGACAGTCAATGCTGAAACAGCTCACTATTTATAATTGGAACGTAAGTATTAGGTTGACACTTCGCGCTTGCGTCTATATCTAATATAAAAAATAATTTTGTTATGTGATTTCATAGACGTGAACAGCCTATTGTATGAAAAAATGAGTTAATTTTCTTGTAAAGATAACGAGATCCAGCATCGGAGTATTGGTGAATTGTGTACTGAGACCGTTAGTCACCATGTACAAGTCACCACCCTCACAGTTTGTGGAGAATCAACAACTGGCTGACGATCTATATGTGTTTTACAGCAGATTTGAAAAGGATAGTCTACCCACCCCCCCATTCGCTCTGATCTGCACTTCACACCTTCACCTACCACCCCTTCAACCCCCCTCCCTCGCTCCCCCACCATTCAACCTGTGTTTAAGGTCTGTGTAGAGGATGTGAACCGGGTATTCAGGAAGCAGAAATCTAGAAAAGCTTATGGCCCAGATGGTGTTTCACCTGCCTGTTCGAAAGTCTGCGCTGACAAACTGGCCCCCTATCTTCACACAGATCTTCAACAGATGTCCAGCTTGTAGCTGCTTTTTTGGGAAGTTCCCTGCCTGCTTTTTTAAAGTCCACCATTACTTCCGGTCCACAAAAAGCCACCAAAAATACACTGGACCTCGACTTAACGACTACGACCTGTCGCGAGCAACACTGTGGTATGTGAAGTCACTTGAGAGCTGGTGGTGGCCCGATCCTGAAGGGAACATCAATAGGACCTGGCTGGACACTACATCCTCTGCCAGTTTGTGCCTACAGAGCAAGTACAGGGCTGTCGGAGTGATGAGAGTTCAACTCATGGTGATGTCATTACATTCTGCAACACATCGAGCGCAGACTTGTGGGGCAATTACGCATATGGATCCGACACGGAGGCTCAGTTCGGGCGGTGGTAGCATTCAATACCATCATGCCTGTCCTTCTCTCAGACAAACTCACCCAGCATTTCGTGCCCACCTCCATCTGTCAGTGGAGCACCAGCTTCCTGACAGACAGGCAGCAACTAGTGAGGCTGGGCAAACTCACATCCAGGACTCTCACCATCAGCACTGGCGCCCCCCCCAGGGGGTGGGTTCTGCTCCCCATCTCCTTTCTTCACTCTTCTACACGAATGGACCACATCTAAAAGACCCCTCTGTCAAGCTCCTGAAGTTTTGCAGATGACACTACAGTCATCGGCCTGATCAAGGATGGAGATGAGTCTGCTTACAGACAGGAGGTTAATGAGCTGGCTGTCTGGTGCAGTCTTAAAAACCTGGAGCTTAACATGCTCAAAAGTGTGGAGATGATCGTGGACTTAAGGAGAAAACCCCCTGCACTCCCCCCACACACCATCATGGACAGCACAGTGACTGCAGTGGAGTCATTCAGGTTACTGGGCACCACAATCTCTCAGGACCTAAAATGGGACACTCACATAGACTCCATAGCTAAAAAGGCCCAGCAGAGGTTGTATGTCCTTCGCCAGCTGAGGAAGTTCAACATGCCACAGGAGCTGCTGAAACAGTTCTAATCTGCCATCATTGAGGCGTCCTGTGTTCATCCATAACTGTTTGGTTTGGTTCAGCAACCAAATCAGATATCATGAGACTACAACGGACAGTCAGGACTGTTGAGAGGATTATTGGTGCCCCTCTGCCTGGCCTCCAAGATCTTTACATCTCCAGATTGAGGAAAAGGGCTAAAAAAAATCACTTTGGACCCTTCACACCCAGCCCACTCTCTCTTCGAGCTGTTGCCTTCTGGTCGGCGCTACAGAGCTCTGACCACCAGAACAGCCAGGCACAAACTAAGATAAAGACAGTGTTTTTCCCGACAGGCATGAGTTCTTTATACTCAGTCTTAACAATTAAGCTTTCATAATTATACATCATCCATCACAACTAATATAGTTATATTTATATTAAACTGCACACTTTTTAAATAACATATCTGCACACTAATAACATATATGTACATTTATCTAAACAATGACATTTTTTTCCTATACTCTATTTCTGTATATAGTTACATATGCCAATTTTTCTTTTGTTTCTATTAATTAGTTTTATATAAGCCCACTGTGTGTTATTCCTATGTATGTCTACATATCATGTATGTCTGCACTAGGTTGTACTTTATTCGTACACTGGAAGCTCCTGTGTTCAAGTCAAAGTTCTCTGAGTGTGTGTAACACCTATACTTGGGTAATTAAATTGCTCTGTTTTTTGTTCACTTGATCGGATTCTGATTCTGATTCTGATTCTGATAAGGCTGGATGATCTTCTCAAACCGAAATCATTCATTTTCTTAACAATAACTGACAAAAGGCAGACCTGTTGTGAGCGCTGAGGTTGTTAAGTAATAGTGTATGTGATCTATGTGCATTGATTCAACTTATTTTTTAAATAATCATGTTTAATAGTGGAATTAGTAGAATAACTACATTACCCATAATGCTGTTCAGACAATTCCACCAATTACAGCCAACAGCTTTTTAGCTCCGCCCACTATGCAAATGAAGTAACTGACACAGCCTCCCTATGCATCGAAATTATGTATTTGTATAAATATGCATATTTTGCAATAAACTTCAAATATATTATTTCCATAGACACAATCAACAACTAGCTAAATTGTTACAAGCTAACTGCATCAAGCATTGAAATGTAATGCCGATATGCAAAGACAGCTCATTCAAACTGCATCTCTGTCTTACAGCATTCGGTCTGTTAATGTACTTGTACATAATATGTGCATCATTCTGTATATTTAATGTTGACGTGCATATATTTTTTTATTCGTATTGCAATTGTAAGTAAATGTATTCCCTTGAAACAAACTATACAAGCTTGTTGCACACAGAATGACGGATAATGCCTCAGTAAATGTCTTCTGGACCAGAGCTCTTAATAAAGCTGATTCATCTCAGACGTTATACTTACTCAGAGCATAGAGCGAGAGCGTGATTCCTGCTAAGCAAAAGCCCTCAAAGAAGCGCAGGGTGCTGAACATCGGGACGTTGACGGAGAAGGCCACCGTCATGCCGAAAATTAACATGAAGATGACGGACAGGATCAGGACCGGATGCCGTCCACACCTGAATGATAGAAAACACAAAACAAGGCCAGTTTACTAAATGCTCTATACCAGTGATTCTCAACTGGTTTTTAATTATATTTTAACGTGGCATCAAGTGAGTCAACACAGTAGCATTGTTTATAATACAAAAGCAATCCAACAAGTCCCTGAAGTGATAGATCACTCAAAATGTGAGGGGGGGGGGGGGGGAGGGGGGGGGGGGGGGGGGTAGTGTGTGTTTTTCCATAGAGGAGGGAAGCTGTTGACCTTTTTTCTTTTTCAGATCACTAGAGGAGAAATTTAAAAACAAGTCCTGAATGATTCCTTGAAAAAAAAAAACCTACAACTGAAATGCATTAACATTATCATGAACTGCATAGTGCCCAGTAATATGTGACCCTGGAGCACAAAACCAGTCATTAGGGTCAATTTTTCGAAATTGAGATTTATACATCATCTGAAAGCTGAATAAATAAGCTTTCAGATGATGTAAGGTTTGTTAGGATAGGACAATATTTGGCCGAGATACAACTATTTGAGTGTGCAAAAAAATCTAAATATTGAGAAAATCATCTTTAAAGTTGTCCAAATGAAGTTCTTAGCAATGCATATTACTGATCAAAAATGAAGTTTTGATATATTTACGGAAGGAAATGTACAAAATATCTTCATGGAACATGATCTTTACTTAATATCCCAATGATTTTTGGCATAAAAGAAAAATAAATTTTTTTTGACCCATACAATGTATTGTTGGCTATTGCTACAAATATACCCCAGCGACTTAACACTGCTTTTGTGCTGCAGGCTCACATATTATAAACATGACGATTTCATGCTCTCGGCAGCCACTATCCTCACCACACAAAACACATTGTGCTCGGCACAAACAATAGGACTCGTTCAGTAATAACTGAGTGGATTTTTTGCATTCATACGCATAAGAGACCTTCTCACAAAAAAATAGTGTGACCGAGGTTAGTAATTTGCAGAAAACACACCCAAAACATTCCCATATAAGGGCTTTCTGCACAACCTTTCCTTTACAGCCATGCATCATTCTGGACAAATGATGCTATGTATTTATATTCTAGTTCTGTGTAAAAGGTATATATGCATATATGTTCCTCTCCCTTTCGATCGCTATCTCTCGATTTATATATGAAGATTTCAGATGCAATATTTGCAACATTTACACTATACCTATTTTGCACAGTCTACTGTACACCTGTTTACATTTGCACTGTTTACTTTTTCTGCATCATTGTTTACATTTTGTTAAATGTAGATTTTTGTATGCATGTGTGTACTTTCAATGTGAGAGCAAAAAAAATGCATTGCACAGCTGTACAATGACAATAAAAAGCTATTCTATTCTACTTAGATCCACTTTTATCATTTGCTTATACCAATGTTTTTTTCCCCTGCTGCAGGACAGATAAGAAAGACCTGTTTTACCCGTTTTTGGGAACTGGTTCAGAGCCACTGATCCATCCATATTCTGAACTGCATTACATTGTGTCCTGCAGCAAGACTGTGATAACAAGTAACTATAAACGGAATGCAAAAAAACTGGCATGCAAAGCAATTAATCATAAAATAATCATTAGTTAATCGGAAAAGTTTGCATTTTCATGACTACCAAGATTTGACTTGACTATGATTCAAAGGTTTAATAAAAAAAATAAAAAAATGTTTTGATGCATCACATGAAGTGAAATTCAATAATTCTTGATATCAAGTTTAATATAAAAAATGAAAAACATGAACACTGCTTTTTGACTGTCGAGCTACTTAATTTTTTTAATCTATTTATGCACTTACATAATCAGAATAGTACAAATAGAATGTAGTTTTGTAAAAAAAAAAAAAAACTGATTTTCATTTAACTATAGTTTAAAAACATGCAAGTAAATGTAATAGAGATCAACAAAGAAACACAAGCAATACACAAAGAGTGCTTTAGGTATCTAAAAGCTTTCCAGAAAAGAGCAGTGAGTGATTTTTCTTTTCCTCGGAATTATTGCTGTTTGATTACAGCGGGTCTAACGGACTGTCTACCAGATGTTTTGGCCCCTCTGTTGTAAGATTACAGTTTTACATCCATTTTGCAGAATAAAGCATTCTGATATCCATGAGCATTTCACTGCTCGCACGTCATGCACAGCTGCATGCCTTAAGAGCACTTCAGAGAGAGAGCGCGCGCGCGCACACACACACACACACACACACACACACACACACACACAAAAGGCTCAAACAATTATCTGTCACTTTATGGGTTTCATGTTACATCCATCAAATAGATTAGGCCAGGGGTCATGAATTGCTTGTATGGCTTCCTGCGACGGAGTAATGCACATGTTGAAAGCTATAGAGGGCATGTTAATCTTTTACTCAAACATCTAGTTGTTCACAGACATGACATCAACCATATTTATGACCATCAGTGGGATAAAGTAATGCTGATGAATACAAACACACACACATACACACAAATGTCGATCATAGGATTTGATCCATACCAAGTCCTTGAAAAGATTTTTCTAGATCTCAAGCTAACACAGACATTCACAGCAGGGTTCGGATCCAGAAAATGATTCATAAGAGGGACTACGATGGGTGGCAACACCAAAGGAAACATCTGTGCAGAGTTCTTGTGGATTTATGGCCTGACATACACACTTTTGCATTTCCTCAGAGGGAGCACAAAGTCATCATCTCATGGTTGAAAAATAATTACAAATCAGTGACATGGTTAGTATTGATTCAGAAATGTGGGAAGATTTCTAGACATATACTCACCAATCTGCCAGAACTCCCAACACCAAGTATCCAAAGATGGAGCCCACCAACAGAGAGAATTTGGCAATATGAACCATCCAGGCAGAGTCACCCACTAGGTTCCACTGTCGGGGCAGAAAGACAGAGGCCTTATTATTAATGTGAGACATAATTCTACTTTTTCTGTCACCATATGATAGAGCAGAGTTATTCTTAATTTACCATATTAATATTTTTTGTTCATTTGTTGTTGCGATGTTTTTATGGAACAGCTGAACCTTTAGACAAAATATTGGGACAGATCTGCCTTTTTTATTTTTATTTTTTAAATGTGTTCTACTGAGAATATGGATCTCACATTCGAGGAGGAAAAACAAACAACTCACTTTTATTCAGACCTTTTTATAAAAAATCTGAAAGCTTGCGAATTATGTAAATTAATGAGTTTTTATAACAGAATACATATAAGTATATAATCCAACGCAATAAAGTGTGTGACTGAGAGATTAATAAATAATCATTCCTCAAAAGCCTGATGATCATATTTAAGACATTTGAACATGATATTTCTAAAAATGACTTATAACCAGGTAAAGTTTGTTTAGTCCAGTAAGTGTTCACATAAATGCTCATAAATCATGCTTCCCGTTTTCTATCTGAAAACCACTGGCTATCAAAACTCTATAGGTCAAACTCTGTAAAATCCGCACTTTTTGCACTTTAAATGTGCTATCAGAGCACAAACACAAAGAAATCTATTATGCTGAACAAACACTTTCAGGGCAGGACATTCTAAGATATAAAACAGATAGGCGCAATGAATTATACATCACATTTTCTAAAGGAACATAATAGAATCTACTAGTTGTATTGTGTTATAATGTATTCTAATCAGGGTTTCTGAATGAGCACTTGGGTTTACTGGGTTTCCCCTGAAACTAGCCCAGGATCTGCTTCCTCTATTGTGTGATGACTGAGCCGCACCCGTCACATGCTTCAGTATTACTCATGCTTTCAGATCAATGTCAGCTGCCAACCTTACCCACAAACATTAACTAGTCACACACAAACAGCTAATCAGCCGTTTTCAACGCTATTTAATCAGGCAAGACAATCAAGAATAAGCTTCTTTAACAACATTAGGACAAAAACCTAAACTGGCAAACACACTGCTTGCATGAGTATATTTCAGCGTACTGAAAAACTACTATTAAAACATTCACAAAGTTTCAAATATAAGACTTTTATAGACAAATAAAATGCATACTGTATGTCCAGAACAAAACTATACAGTAAATCATGCATCTCAGATTCTTGTTTAGGCAGCAGCACATATTCAACAACTAAAACTGGACTTAAATTAGCACTTAATATTTGGTTTAATACTGGTTAAGCAAGTTTAAAATAGTAAAGACATGTTTTATTCAATACATGCTTATGCATGGTCTAATACATCAATATACACAAATTAGAGAGGTCAGCCAATACTGGATTTTGCTCACATGATAATAATGTTTAAGGAAAAGCAATAACTAGATTATTGTGCCGATAATCACAAAATCTATATATTGACAGGGTGACCCAGAGAATAGAGTTTATGTTTAAATAAATGGCAGATATAGTTTGTGTAAACAGGAAAGAAAGACAGAAAAAAGACAGACAGACAGACAGAAAGACAGACAGACAGAAAAAAAGAAAGAAAGACAGACAGGCACACAGAAAAAAGACAGACAGACAGAAAAAAAAGAAAGACAGACAGACAGAAAGAAAAAAAGAAAGACAGATAGAAAAAAGAAAGCCAGACAGACAGAACGACAGCCAAAAAAGAAAGACCAGAAAGAAGACAGACAGACAGCAAAAAGAAGAGACAGACAGACAGACAGCAAAAAAGAAAGACAGAAAAAAAGAGAAAGACAGACGAGAAAAAGAAAGAAAGACAGACAGTACAGATAGAAAGAAGACAGCAAAAAAGACAAAGAAAGACTAGGGACAGACAGACAGCAAAAAGGCAAAAGACAGAAAAAAGAAAGAGAAAGACAGGACAGACAGAGAAAAAAGAAAAGAAAGACAGCCGAAGACAGATTAGAACAAAGAAAGACAGACAAGATAGGAAAAAAAGAAAGACAGATAGAAAAAGAAAGAAAGAGGAAGAAAGACAGACAGACTAGACAGCAAAAAAGAAGACCAGAAAGACAGACCGCAGGACGAAAGAACGGAAAGAAAGAAAGAAAGAAAAAAGACAGACAGACAGAAAAAAAAGAAAGACAGACAGACAGAAAGAAAGAAAGAAAGAAAGAAAAAAGAAAGACAGACAGACAGACAGAAAAAAGATAGATAGACAGACAGACAGATGAAAGATAGATAGAAAGAAAGAAAGAAAGACAGAAAGATAGAAAAAAGAAAGACAGACAGACAGAAAAACGCAAGGACAGCAAACAAGAAAGACAGCAAAAAAAGAGGAAAGACAGACAGCCAGAGAAAAAAAAGCAAGACAGACAGACGACAGCACAAAAAGAAGAAAGACAGACAGACAGACAGAGAAAAAAGAAAGACAGACAGACAGACAGACAGATAGAAAAAGGAAAGACAGACAGACAGAAGAAAGAAAGACAGAAAAGATAGAAAAAGAAAGACAGACAGACAGCAAAAAAGAAAGACAGCAAAAAAGAAAGACAGCAAAAAAGAAAGACAGACAGACAGAAAAAAAGAAAGAAAGAAAGAAAAAAAAAAAAAAAGAAAGACAGACAGACAGACAGAGAAAAAAGGAAAGACAGACAGACAGCCAGCCAGATCGAACAAAGAAAGACAGCGGGCCAGCAAAAAGAAAGACAGAAAAAAAAGGGAAAGACAGACAGACAGTAGAAAACAGAAAGAAAGACAGACAAGGACAGAAGCGAAAAAAGAAAGACAGACAGACAGAACAGACAGGATAGAACAAAGAAAGACAGACAGACAGAAAAAAAGGAAGACAGACAGACAGCAAAAAAGAAAGACAGAAAAAAAGAGAAAGACAGACAGACAGATAGAACAAAGAAAGAAAGACAGACAGACAGAAAAGAAAGACAGACAGACAGAAAAAAGACAGACAGAAAAAAGACAGACAGACAGACAGACAGACAGAAAAAAGACAGACAGACAGACAGATAGACAGAAAAAAGACAGACAGACAGACAGACAGACAGACAGAAAAAAGACAGACAGAAAAAAGACGACAGACTAGATAATCGAAGCAAAAAAGGACAGCCGACAGACAGACAGAAAAAAGCCAGACGACAGACAGACAGAAAAAAGACAGACAGACACAGAAAGAAAGAAAGAAAGAAAAAAGAAAGAAAGAAAGAAAGACAGATTCTTATGTGCACTTGGTGTTTATTAAGGATTAAGGAAACCACCCAAAGAGTTTTTTCCAACTCTATTTTGGATCCTATTAGTGGAAAGTCCTGATTATGGTTTTACAGTAGTAAATATACATAACCGCACTCACTATGATATTTTGGTGTAAACCACCTGTCATGGTAAAGTAAAGGGAAGTAATAAGGACTGATTTACTTTGCAAAATAAACATCGCATTACGAAGCAGGATACCTCTTCAAACTATTGTGAATCTGAGAACTAGCGCCAGAGAGAGAGACATGCGTTCCTAAATGATTATTACAGTGACCTTAAACACAGCGAGTCTGAGAACGACGAGTTGATTTCCCATGAGATGACCTTATGATATTATACAGTAATGCATGTATTTGAAGGTAAGCATGCTTTGAGTGTTTCTTACACACAGCTATGTGAATGAGGAGAGGGAAGGCATGCAGAAGAGAAGCAGCGCCAGTGAGAACATTACAGGCAGAGAGACAGAGATTGCCGCATAGTTTCTGCCTAGCAACAGACCGGCAGAGTGAGACACACACAGCCCTCGCTTCAACAGTATTTATTACTTTATAGTTCAAAGGAAAGAACTAAATGAAAGCAGAGGAAGTGAGACAGACACACACACACGTGACAGAGAGCATGTGCATATGTGTCATGTAAGCGAGTGACTCGCGACTATATTATAAGAGATCAGGACGCAGAGACCAGAATTCAGCCTTCTGAACTGTAGAAATGGTCTTTCTTTTTTTCTGTCTGTCTGTCTGTCTTTCTTTCCTGTTTACACAAACTATATCTGCCATTTATTTCAACATAAACTCTATTCTCTGGGTCACCCTGTCAATATATAGATTTTGTGATTATCGGCACAATAATCTAGTTATTGCTTTTCCTTAAACATTATTATCATGTGAGCAAAATCCAGTATTGGCTGACCTCTCTAATTTGTGTATATTGATGTATTAGACCATGCATAAGCATGTATTGAATAAAACATGTCTTTACTATTTTAAACTTGCTTAACCAGTATTAAACCAAATATTAAGTGCTAATTTACATGACACGTATGAAGCAGAAATATATACTGTAATTTGTGATGCTAAAGGCTATGCATACGAATAATAAATGATACCAATTAATTCTATTATTATGATTATAACAAATTAATATAAATCTTATAAAACATAGACTACCTTGAAGACCACAGACAAATCACATAGTCATAACTGTATATTTTAGATTGAACGATATCCTTATTATTTTATAACCGTTCCTGATTATTTGTTTATTTGTCCAATAACTGATATGCAGAACTTCTCACAATCATGAATTTTATGCTGATGATTGTTATACATATAATTGCTATAAATGATTTAATTGTGTACTGTATGTTGTTTGACACTTACATCGTAAGCCTATCACATTATTATATGGTATTTTTACATTTTACTTTTAATGCTGGAAAAATGATCACATATAAAAGTTACAATATTTTTCTTTTTTTCAGTTTCTTCTTTGGTTTTCTTTTTGTTAGCTTTAATCTTGGTTCATTTTACATTCACACTGGAGTCCATTTTAATATAATATAATATAATTTACAATAACGCATTAACTAACATGAACTAACAACAGGCAATACATTGTTACAGTATTTATTAAACGTTAACATTAGATAATAAAAATAAAACTGTTTATTGTTAGTCCGTGTTAGCTCAGGTCCATTAAATAACATCAATAGATACAACTTTAGATTTTAATAATGCATTAGTAAATATTGGAATCAACATTAAGATTAATAAATGCTTTAGAAGTATTTTTCATTGTTAGTTCATGTTAACAAATGGAACCTTATATAATATAATATACAGTCTGATTAAACCTACAAGCTTTATTTGACTTTGTGTGTGTACTTTATAGCAGTGTTTCCATAAAATATATATTTTAATTTTGACTTCAGAAAATAATTGGCTAATTAAAATAAATGTAATCTTATTCATTTATTTTTTTGACATAAATGACAAACGTCAAAATAGTGTCATCAATTGTGTGTGAAACTCTAACAAGAATGTTTGGCATTATGTGAATGTTACAAAGTAAAAACAGGATGTTTTTCAACCATCACGTACTTGCATTCATACACTGCATGCATAACATAAATTAACCCTTGATTACAAACTTTTGCATGAGTTTGGTGTGAACTAGCAGTTCAGAGAATGCGTCAGCTCCTCTAAAGCCTGTGGTGTCGGTGGCTGAGACTGTCTGGGATCATCTGGAGTAATGAACCAGTGCGGTGCAGAAATCTGAAACCCCTGCTTCTCCCCACCACATAGGACAAGCTTTCAAATAACTTCACACACACTGCATAACATTTCCATTTATCGAAGAGATGGAAAAGACCAAATGGCTCAGTGTTGTGATCATGCTGGACCTGATGTTGTCCTGGGAAGAGCAATGAAGAAAGCACATAAAATGACAGGAGAGGACACTCTGTGAGCTAACTGCTAACCTAAAAACCCCGATTTAATCACAACAAACGTCTTCCTTTTCATTCTTTGTTTGGGGGGAAAAGAAGCTTGAAATACCCGAGCAGCGGTTTACTGTTAGCAAACATCCCAACACTACACTGTAAAAAAAATTCCGTAAAATTTACGCAGCTGTGGTTGCCAGAATTTTACCGTAAAAAATACGGTAGCAACGTTTTAGGTTTTACGGTTTTAACTTAAATTTACAGTTAAATACCATAATTTCATTAACTGATATAATGTTAATATGCCAACCTATTGAAGTACTGAAATCTGTTTTGTATCTTTGTAATACACTGATAACCACCAAATGCAGGAGGTGATGAGAAAGTCACATGATGAACCAAAGCCCATCACAAACAGCTTTTAAATAATAACATATATAGAAGGTGCACAGCGTCATTCACACAAACACTAAACACCATCACGGTAACACACATGAAACTGAAATAATGCAATAAACATTCAGTTAACAACATTAGGTGTAACACACAACCCTAATATACAAAACTGATAAGAAAAAACTAAGAAGAAACATATATTTCAACACAAAAAAACATCAAATTTGAAATGCAACACAGGGAATTCTGGAATTGTCAATTTACGGTTATTCACTGTAAAAAGTATTTTTTACTTCCAAAAACGGTATACTACCATAAAATATGTCCAATACATGTAATGTCCAATACAGTTTTCCCCTGTATATAGTAGGGGAATTTACCGTTAACCATTTAACAGGTTTTTTACGTGAATTCCCGATAATTTTTTACAGTGTAAGCCAGGCTGCTGGAAGCGGTGTTTAGATGAATATGTAAATATGTGCTGCACGCTTTCCTCTCAATAACGCAACAAACACACAATAAAAATGACGGTGGTGAGAAAAGAGCAGTTCAGAAAGCATCTGATCATATGGACATGCATATGTTTGCACCAGATCTGTAATTCGGCACTCCAGTCATGAAACATTCATCTATACGGTGCTTTAAACAAAACAGATAGCTTCAAAGTAGCTTAGGTAATAAAAAATAAAAAAACGGCCATACTCAAGATTTTCAATTTCATGTATCATATATATATATATATATTTTTAACTATGAATAAAGTTTGATGAAAAACCTTGATTTTGGGCTTGACAAAGCCAAGTCTGAAAATGTAAAATAACTTTGAAAAGCTTTAAGCACGAAGATTTTACTCCAAGAAGGTCAGAGAAAGACAATAAAATGTTAAATAAAACATGTTTTAGCACATTGCTCTAGATGAGTCATTGTGTTGCTAACATGTTTTTAGCATGATCTATAACATTGCTAACATGTTTTGGTAAGTTGCTAGCATGATTTAACATGTCGCTAACACAATGTTAGAATGAGTAAACAAGTTGATACAACGATTAAGCACATGGCTACCATGTTGTAACACGTTGCTAACATGTTTTGTCATGTTCTGACATTATTTAACACATTACTAACATCTTTTAATGCTGCAAACATGTTTTAACACCATGGCAGCATGAATTAGCATGTTGGTAACATCTTTTAACACATGGCTAACATGTCTTAACATTTTGCTAGCATGTTTCTAACATTTACATGTTGCTAGTGTGTTTTGACTTGACACACTAAATGGATGAGAAGAGAAGACAATGTCCATTATGTTATGACCACAAGTACACACATCTTTATTGGTAATTTTACTACAAATACCATGGTTACACTATGGTTAGTATAACAAAACCATGGTTAATATGTGGTTACGAAACACGATTTAACTACAATATGGTTGTTTTTATGGTTAATTTTCGCGAGGAGGGGGAAGTTGATTTGATTAAAGATTACATAGGCACATGAAGTTGGATTTTAAATAAATAATAATACTAATGATGTGCTTGGATAAACCATTTATAATACATATTGCAACAATTTCATTAAAAAAAAGTGACTTTAAAGGCCATAGTTTAGACTTGTGATCAAGTCTTGTTCACAATATGAGCGTTGGGAGAGCTCGGGGAACAATGTTTTACTAGCATCTCTGATGCCACCCAGAATAGCCTCGCAACCACTTAGCAATACCCTGACAACAATGATCATATGGCATGTTCTTAGCAGAGTAGTTAATAGTCAACGATGCATTGAAATTTTTTCTGGTTTAGTTTAAAGCTTTATTTAATCCTACAATCACATACAGTACTAAAACATATAATACTGCATGAATACATTGATGTTTTGCTGCCACTGGGAGATAACCTAACTTTTAAAAATTGTTTTCTTGCATTGATGGGTTAGTGGTTTGCATGTAAACCAGTAAAATGGGATTTCAATAAACTGATTTTTTGGTAGTTTTCAGCATATTGATGTGCGTGTAAACATGCTCACTGTACACAACTGCATACAGTAGTTGTCAAAGGGGGTTTTTGTTTTTCTGGACAAACCTGGCAACATTGGCACGGTTACTTACTCATAATATCTTCAGAAAACATTAAAAATCATCCTGAACAATCAGGTTTATTGCGTATTTATTAAAGGACAAAGATCATTGAGGCACGTTGGACGTTGCACTGCATGTGGGATTGGGAATGTGTGCCCCTTGTTAGAATAACTCTGTCTTCAAGAGAGCAAGAGAAAGAAAGAGCATGTGTGAGAGAGAGAGAGAGAGAGAGACTGTGTGAAGAGTTGAAAGGTGAATTGTATTTTCTGGTGAGACAAGAATGAGGGCAAAAAGGGCCCATTGTCTTTTGAGTGTAACGATGTGTTACTATGCCACAGTACAAATCTCATGGAACAATAGTGCAACGAGAAACCATACATTGCATTTAGTGAGATGAATTACTGTAAACGCGCAAATAAATCTTTGAATTCATGAGTTGAATCTGTTCATAGAGTTGTATGGATTACGGTCAGTTTAAAAAAAAAAACACACTTTTAAAATCCAATGAATCAAAGAAATTAACAAATCAAGCAACTATTTAAATAGTTATTATTTCTATATGAGAGTATCATGAGGGAAGGGAATATTGCTCTCCTTCCATGTATTACTAAATAAAGCAGTGGTATTTTCATATGGGTTTTTCCAATTTATGAGTAAAATAAAACCTATGGTAAACATAACTTGAAGATACTTTGACGTTTTGTTCTACAATGTGAACTGCACACACCCATACCAAAAACGTGAATTTTGAAGCAGTTATATAGCATATATATATTTGAAAACATACAGTATGTTTCTAATTAGTAACTAAGACAATTTGGGGTGTGAGTGTGTGCCGTTTACATTGTAGAATAAAAAGTATTTTCAAGTTATGTTTAACACAGGCTAGGGCTGCACGATTATGACAAAAATCATAATTGTCGATTATTCCCTTGAAATTGTAATTGCGATTATTAATTACGATTATCACAATTTACACTGAATGATGTTTATACCATTGTTTGATGCAACTGCATGCCGTATTTTTATATGAAATTAAACAAGCTGAAAACACTCGAACTGAAAAACTTTTAGTGCTTTTCTATAGTATTAAGCCTCAAATGTTAACAATACATCGGATTGGTTTCTTCTTTAAATTATAAAAAAGTAAAAATATGAATGGTATTCTAATGTTATACTAAAACTAAAACAATGGGAAAACCCTTAAGATAACATGTAGAAAGAAAAAAACATATCTTAAGCGTGCAGAATAACATAAGTGGACTTTGAACAATTAATTGCCACTTTGAACGATTACGTAATTGTGGCATCCAGAATTGTAATCGCGATTAGAAATTTGATTAATTTTGCAGCCCTACCACAGGCTTTATTTTACTCACAAATTGGAAAACCCCCATTATAAAACCCCATAGGAAAATCTTGAAGGAACCAGCGGTGTTCTGACTTCACACCTTCACCACTCTATACTGTCAGAATCAGTAAAATCCTAAATAGGCTGGGTTATAGGTTTGATAATTCTGTATTTACAAAGACACTTTTAGTTACACATATTCTGTCAAACACTTCTTTAAGGTCAGTTGAGTCCAGTCCATAAGTCTGAATGGAAATCTATGAATAAGCGCCTCTAGTTTCCGTCTAAAAGATCAAGTCACGCCAGCTGATAAAGAAACGGACAGCTGGGTAAATACAACGTGTGTGGGTGGACGCATACGCTGCATGTGTGCAAATGTGTCTGCCGAAAACTAAAGCTCACATTTCCATGTGCATCACTAGCTCAAACAAACGAAAAACCCACTCGATCTGGGTCACGTTACAGTGGTGATCTAGCATTGACAGCTGGTTTACTAAATGTTCTGTACAACAGAGGTCCCCAACCACCGGGCCGTGGAAGAATTGCTACCGGGTCGCAAGAATGTTCTGGGAAAAATGTGTATAGATATGACATTCTGTTATTTATTTATGTTAATGATCTAATGTTCTAATTATTCAGTATTTTCTTTGTATGCGATTGATATGGAGTAGCATTGTGCATTAAAGCTTTTACTCCAGTTTATTACTTGCCACAGTTCAGAAAGGACAGATGTTTCAAAATGGCAGATTATGTGGAATTTTCTTTAGAACACCTAAATCTGTGCATGCACCTTAAAACATCTTGAGGACCAGGACCCACACACAGAGTTTCTAGACAAAGGGTGACCAGTCGTGCTCCTGAAGAGTTCAGCTCCAACTGAAGGTTTCTAGCAGAGGTCCTAAAGACCTTAGCTGGGTTCAGTAAAATCAGAATGTAAAGGTTAGGCCTCAAGTTTCCTTTGCTGACTTAAGTTAAAAATCTATTACACACTAGAAGTAATTTAATCAAACAGCTACTAATAAGAAATTAGATTTCTGCAACACTGACAGCATCTTTGCTCCTATTATCCAAACAACTTCTTTAATTCCATATAATATACTTGATTGCACAATCATTTATGGGCCTGTGAGTTATGGATGTCTTGAATGTAACACTCAGTTCATTATTATTTTCAGTAAAAGAAAAAAAAGCTTCAGGTACAGTAGATCAGCAGCACCTACTGTATTTTTATCATACACTGATAGACAGTAAAAATGGCTCCTATAACACGATGAATCAGCTTCATCAAAAATGTGTAGCAGTAACATTCATTAAGATGATTGGCTCATGAGACCAATTTTATCCTATTTACTCTCTTGCTTTTGAATCAAAACTCTTCAGGCCTGATCCTGACCTTGTCATCAGAATGCAACACTAGAGCCAAATGTGCACGACTCTCAGTGATGATACTCTCCTATTCATTTTACCTCATCTTATTAAAATAAAAGCCTGTGGGGCCTCCAATGCAATTAGAATAGTTCTCAAAATCTGAAAGGGCTCTCCTGATGGAAAGTCTGAGGAAATCAGAGAAGAAGAACAAGGATTATTTTTCAGGGACTTTTCCGACTTGCTCAGCTCGATCAGAGAGACTCTCTCTTTCACAGGGCAGAAGACTACAGTCAACCATTCAAATCAATAATTTATTTGCTTGCTTGTTTGGGGTCATTATCACGCCTTACAGTTGCCATCAGCTTCTTTTCTCCCAGTGTGTCATTTGAAACTGTGACCGAACAAGTCAAAATCAGTCTCATCTGCATGGTGCAAATCGTCACAGAAGTCCTGCTTCTCTTCAGGGACGTGCCAGGATTGATTGTGAGGTCGACTGAGAGTTTAATGTTGTGCATTTAATTATGGTGCAAATGCAGACCGAGCTGCTGAGTTTGCTGATAGCTTGCTGTACTTTAGTGCAGTGGTTCCCAACCCTGGTCCTGGAAGCACCCCAACACTGCACGTTTTGCATGTCTCCTTAATCAAACACACCTGATTCAACTCACCAGGATTATTAGAGACTCCAAGACCTGAAATTGGTGCAGAGAAAGGAGACATGCAAAATGTGCAGTGTTGGGGTGCCTCCAGGACCAGGGTTGGGAACCACTGATTTAGTGTATTAACAGTCAGTTATTTTATTATTAATCTATCTCATTGACCTAATGAAACTTTGTGAGGCATCATGATCTTTGCATGATGGTACAGTACTATCAGTGTTGGGTAGATTACTTACAAATTGTAATAATCTGTTACTGATTCCAAATTACACGACAAAAATTATAGTTAGTAACGTAATCCATTACATTAAATTTCCGGTATTACGTCACCACGACTTTGATTACGTTTGACCTACTTGATAATCCATGATTTAATTAGGCTCATTTTGAATGAACTGATATTAAAAATACAAAGAGAAAGAATTTAATATATTCCATTCACTGTTATTAACAACACAAAGTGCAATAAACATTGTATTACATCAAAGTTTCCCAAACTGGGGTTCGTGAAGAAACTGCAGGGGGTTTGTGAGTTTAATTAAAAGCTAATAATTAAATTATACAAATGTTAAATTAAAAACAATCTCTTTTTTTAAATTACAACAATCAAAATAAAACACTTAAAAAAATTAAATGTTATACCTGTTTACCTGCATGTCATGTGACCATCTGGATAATATGTCATTGTATTCAATAAACGTATTATTATGAGCATTTTAAAATGTAATATAAACTAATTACAAACACTTAATTTTTGGAACCTGGTTATGTAACACAGATTACATGCAAGCGGTTAATTTTACAGTCTTTTAAAAGAAAAATGCTACAGTAAAAACCTGTTAAATGGTTAACGGTAAATTCCCCTACTATATACGGTGAAAAACTGTATTGGACATTACATGTATTGGACATTAATTTTACGGTAGTATACCGTTTTTGGAAGTGAAAAAGATGTATAATTTACAGTGAATAACCGTAAATTGACATTCCCAGAATTCCCTGCAATACATTTCAAATTTGATGTTTTTATGTTGAAATAACATGTTTTTTTCTTATCAGTTTTGTATATTAGGGTTGTGTGTTACACCTAATGTTGTTAAATGAATGTTTATTGCATTATTTCAGTTGCTTGTGTGTTACCGTGATGGTGTTTAGTGTTTGTGGGACTGACACACTGTGCACCTTCTATATAAGTTATTGTTTAAAAGCTGCTTGTGATGGGCTTTGGTTCATCATGTGACTTTCTCATCACCTCCTGCATTTGGTGGTTATCAGTGTATTACAAAGCTACAAAACAGATTTCAGTACTTCAATAGGTTGGTATATTAACATTATATCAGTTAATGAAATTATGGTATTTAACTGTAAATTTAAAGTTAAAACCGTAAAACCTAAAACGTTGCTACTGTATTTTTTACGGTAAAATTCCGGCAATCTAAATTTTACGGATTTTTTTTTTACAGTGTGGGTACTATGAACTTTGGTGCTTATAAACTAAACCAAACCAGGTTACTGAGGTGAATAATGCCAATTTTCTACCAATTTGTGCCTTATTCTAATGTTAAGCACTTGATGTATATGCAAGATTTGACCTTTCTGTTTAAGTTGTACAAATCATTACCAAAATGCACAACCATTAGAACAGAAAATATGAATGTAAGGCACAATAATAAATTGTTGCCAAAAGCAACTGTACATCAGCAGTTAGAGGATAGGATCACTATGGTTTTGGGTAATCTGCAAGACCTATCAAATATTTTTTCAAAAAGATGGCACAATACCACAAATATGTACCAACATCTGAGACACCACCATAAAAACCTATATGATCAAACCAAACTATGTCAAAAAACAAACAAAAGCACACCTCAGAGCCAACCTAACTGAACAAATATTGATCATTCCGGCATTTGCAAGCATCACATCTTCTGAGAGGAGCTCAAAACTGCACAAGGAAATAACCGACGCGATATGCAAAAATATGGTGCCAGCAGATACCGTCAGTAAAGTCGACAAAAAACACCAATAGCCATCACACATGAATCTTTCACCAGTTGCTATCCATGAAATGCATGAGAAATGCAAAGCATGCGTTGAATTAGAGCTAAAGCAGGTGAAATACTACGCCAATCACGCATATGAGATCAATAACGAATCCGTACACGAGTTGCAGCATGCAGAATTTTATTAATGAGATGCCTGCAAACAGCTCACTTTCCCCGAAGATCACACTGACAGGAGAAAACCTGTCTCAAGGTTCAAAAGAAGAAGCTTTAGCGGCCTGGCTGGGGAATTTGTGGGGAGCAGTGCATGTCTTCATCAGAAACAATGGCTCAAATACAGTGAAGACTCGCTTTGAGCAGATGTAGGAGATTTATAATAGCTTAGATTATTTTTAAAAGAAAGTTTAAATGAGAAACATTTAAGTGTCTACAGGTGTCACATGCATTATTTAATTTGTACTACTAGTTATTTTTAAGTGCAATGAGATTCATAAATATTTAAATAACAGACTTAGTCAAATTGTTCAGGTGATAGACTGGTTTTTGTCTGAGGCTCTGTTAGCGGACTATAAAACATAAGACCTGGTGCCACAAAGGCATGACACACACTGTAAGATATTGGGTCATTTCAGGACTTCACAGATGCCCTTTCCAGTCAGTGTTTCCTACCTGAAACTAATTCTTCATCTACTGAACACAAAGAAACTGACTGTGGAAGATGAGGACACTGAACTGACAAAAACTATAAAATCCAAATGCATCAACAAATACTTATTCAAGATTCAATGCTGTGTTGCCTAAATTCACCTAAAATGTGTTTTTTATTATTTTTATTTATTTAAACAAATATTATACAACTTCATTATCTCAAATTTATTGGCTTATTTTAAGTTTGAGGTCAATAAGATTTTTTTTTTAATACATTAATTCTTTTATTTAACAAGGATGCATTAAATTGATCAACAGTGACAATATTTTTCTTTTTAAAATCTTTAAAATCAATGCTGTTCTCACAACATCGACACCGGTACTAAACTGAATTAAAACAAAATTAAACTGACGTGAAATGTATGAACTTTGCTGCCTTTTGCAGAACTGTTTCACAGCTTCCACAAAAATATTAAGCAGCACATCTGTATTCAACATTGATAATAATCAGAAATGTTTCTTGAGCAGCAAATCAGAATGATTTCTGAAGGATCATGTGACACTGAAGACTGGCGTAATGATGCTGAAAATTCAGCTTTGATCACAGGAATAAATTACAGTTTAACAGATATTCACTTTGAAAACTGATATTTTAAATTGTAATAATATTTTACAATGTTACAATTTTTACTATATTTTTTTACTGTATTTCTGTGATTAATTAAAGGCGTCCTTGGTGAGCATAAGACTTTTAAACGGCCCCAAACTTGTGGTAGCATGCTTCTACCTGTATGACTTTGACTTAAAGGATTAGTTAAGAAAAGGACACCGTTATTATTTACTCGAGACTTCAGACATGAATGCATCTGCACAACCTGCACCATCTAGTTCAGAGGCTCTCAACCCTGTTCCCGAAGCACCTCAACAGTGCTCATTTTGTAGTTAGAGTTCACTACAAGTGAGCTAATAAAATGTAAGCTCAAATTAATATACCATGTCCAATTATTTACTTACTGTATGTAGCAAGCGGATGTATAAAAAAAAAAAGGATAAATGCACAACAAACCTGACAGAGTGATCGGAACCCGACACAAACCTAAAAAAAAAATGGCACGCTGGACATTATGCCTTACTTCGTATAGAAGGTGATATTAAAGAAACGTTTTTTTTTAAATGCAGCAACCATAAATTACACCTCCAAATTGATCATATGGACAACGGTTTCAATAAATAAATAGAAACGATAGCTCACATTTGATTGCTGGAAATGCATGCCAACACAGTTACAGGATTTCCTTTCAGAGAGAACAGCAAAGCCATGGGTAAATTGATGCTTTCTTACAAGTTTGCTGATTCACTCACTCTCATGGCAGGCTCTGTGCACTGCATACAGGTCTGTGGGTCTTTTTCCAATTATTTTTACGAATGCTTTATGCAAATATGGAATAAAGTAGCACTTAATCTGCCTCTCTGCTTGTACATGATACGTCATAACACGAGCATCTAGACAGAGAAAACAAGATGAAGATTTGAGTCTTACACCACATTTGATGAAGACTCCTTGCCCATAGCTGTTATTAATAGGGAATCTTCCTCCAGTTACCAGATTAGCAGGGAAGGACATAATGTGGCACTAATATGATCAACTCAAAAGGCCTGCGGTGGCTTTCTCTTATCTCTGTAGGCTGCTCAGAATTACTGTGTAATCCTCAGAGTTTGCTGACCCATATTCACTATCGCACAATGCACCGACAGGCTAATGGAGGCCGAAGGGCAGGACGCAGATGGTTAAAAGGGTGCTGTTGTTTTTTTCAGAGCGGTTATGTCATCTGGTCAGCATGAGGGAACCCAGTGACATGACACCCCGTGATGGCTGGCACCTTGTCAGCTGTTGATGCAGATGACTCGTATTCGTCTCAGTCAGCAATGCCATTCTCTGAACAGAGAGTCGGTCCTTTGCGCTGTAATGCAGGCCCCTGGATGCTTTGCAAACAAACTCACCTTTCCCCATGCATTCATGTGGGTACTCTGATGGAAATGGCAAAAATGTGTGAAATGCAACTGCATGTCTACTATACAAGTCCATTACGAAAATGAACCATGGTTTTATTATTGTAAAAATGTAGTAGCATGGTTTTTTTGGGGCGCATTTATTATTACCATTTGTAGTTTACTACAAATACCATGGTTAAACTATGGTTAGTGTAGCACCATGTTTTTTTTTGTAGTAAAACCATAAAGGGAGCTTGAAACTGCCTGCCAGCCCAATGCTCAAGTTTATCCCTGAAAAACTGAGTTTGTGAACACACACACACACACACACACTTACCCTTTGTGACAACATTTTGCTCTAGTCCGATTTCCAGTTCGCATCCCGACTGCGTACAGATGCATTGTGATGACGCATTAGCGGAGTTGCTTGCATTATTGATATTTAATATCGCCTGCGTAACATTGAGTGAAGGATCGCTGAGATTCCGCTGCACTTGCGCACAAGTCTTTGGCTGAGCCAGGAGAAAATTGTCCGAAAATTGGCTGAAGCCAATGAAAATGGCCGGGATCCATGTTAAAACGATCAGCTGTTTCTGAAATCTCCCGAAGCCGCCCACGCTCGGCAAAACGCCGCCGTCGATCCGCGAGAGCAAATCGGGCGATTTATTAGTTTCGGGGGTAACGAAGCCGTTCTCCGGCGGATGAGGCTCGATGTCCAGCTGAGACACGGCCATCACCGTCTCGCACATACCGCAGCCCGGTTCACTAATGCGTCAGAACCGCGCACAATCCCGTTCACACTGGATGCACAATCAAAAAGAGAGCTCCTTGTCCAGTGCTCAGGGAGTGGTTCGCGTGTCTTCACCCGTTCCAAAGGCGTCACGAGCCGTTCGCGATCAATCAATACTCAAAAGTCACCGGTTTAACCCGACCGCTCCACTATCCAAACGCGCTTCTGATCGGAAAACAGCAGCAAGGTTCAAGGAAAGCGATACGTTTCGTCGGCACGTTGCTGCTCCGTGCCCATTCCCTCCGTTCACAGCCACAGGTAACACACCTGTCCCAGACACGCAGCCCCGCCGCGCGTGACATTACACTCAGACACGCGTCATAATCCACTCAGGATCCGAGGACTCTCTCCGTCTGAGCTCGCACGCACTCCATATGCTCTCCCGTGATCATATGCACCGAATAAACAGACACGAGGGCGGAACTTCGGCTGAACGTCCCCTTAACGCAGTCATTGGATGGCATTGGTTCCAGTCACATCTAGTGTGCTCGACTTCACAACCTCAGCAGCTTCTGTTCATGCGTGTATTGAAGCTACAGTCAAATTGAAGTTGTTTAAGTGGTTATGCTCTTTAATAAGCGTTTCATCAAATCATTTAGTAGTGTGAGGATGGTAGACCTGTTTTCATTTTGCAGTAACTGCTGCCATTTATCGCCCCAAACTGGCAGAAAGACCATTTAAATGATAGCACAGGGGTCACAGACACACCTGAACCAGCTAATCGAGGTCTTACTAGGCCTGCGTCCCAATGTGCATGCTATCCATCCTGAATTCTGTGATAGTAGTACTTTTCAATACTATTTATTTAGGGCAGATAGTACGCACATTGGGATGCAGGGTAGGCTACTTGAAGCTTCCAGGCTGGTGTGTTGTTGAGGAAAGTTGGAGCTAAACTCTGCAGGACACCGGCCCGCCAGGCCGAGTTTGGTGAGCCCTGCCGAAGCAAGCCTAGTGCTAAAAGCGACCAAACATGTGGTATTAACAGAAGAATCTGAAACTTATACACTCTCAGAGAAAAAGGTAGAAAAGCTGTCACGGGGGCGTCATCACCTGTCACGAGTGGTAATATGTACATGCCACTTTAGGAACTAATATGCACCCTTGCGGTGTAAATAAGGTACCGCCCCACTTTTCTCCTTTCCAGAGAGTGTATGCACTGCTGGTCGTGTTTTAGGATGTAGTATGCAATGATTGGATTGTATATAGACAGTGTTGGGGAGTTACATGTAGCAGAATTATGTAATTTAATGACAAAATCAATGTAATTGTAATCAGTTACAGTAACTTACAATATGACATCTGAATATTTTTCACACACACGCTTACCTCAGATTTAATTGATTTCTTTCCCAAAATGCACTAACTGCTCTAAAATATGAGACACCATTTTTTCAGGCGCTTGGGACACAGAATAGGACACATGCTTATACAATAACTGTTTTATTTTCTATTTGGGTTTACGTATTTGCTTTATTTTGTAAGATTAACAGATTGAGATGCCAGTGTTTTCTGACGTAGCTATGCAACGATTTGATTTATTTGATTTCAAAGCATTATCACAGCTATTAAACGATTTCTTCTTGTGGTTTAGAATGATCTCAAAGTCTGATTTTGTGGTGGCTGTGCTTTAAAATGAAATTATTTGAATCTTAATACAAGTGATGAAGGATTTCGAAAGTCTGACAGCGTGAGTCAAATCATAGGTAAGGTTAACCCTGCCTGATTCACATTTTTAAAAATGATCAGCCGTTGAAAACATTAGAAATCAATCAAATGCAATTAAGTAATTGAAATAGTTACACTACTTATTACATTTTAAATAGGGTAACTTGGAATCTGTAACCTATTTCACTTCCAAAGTAACCTTCCCAACACTGTATATACAGAAGCAAAGATTTAATATTCTAATATTCGTGGACAAGCATTATTTGAGTAAGCCTGTCATCTAGTGGTGACCAATAGTGTTACAGGAATTATGTTTCTGGAAGAGAGATCTTGAGGATTTGAAGGCAGAGGTTGGGCAGCTGGACTCCTTTTATCCCAAGAATAAAACACACATTAAAGGGTTGCTTGCAGAACATGTTTTTACTTGTATTCACGTTCAGTTTGCTTTATTCACTGCTCGAACGACACCTGACATGACAACAAAAATAGCAACACTCTCTTAAATCCTTAGCCAAGAATTCTAAAGATGAAAGAATATCCTTTCAGAATCAAGTATGATCCAGATAAAGATAAAGTGAAAGAGAGAGACTCCAGTAGGATCTTATTTGATGTCAAGTTAGGAAGAGTAAAGATTTGTTTGCTGGTTTGTTCATTTTAGTTTGAGATTGAGTTTACTTGGATGTTTTACTCCGCCATTACCATAGGTCAGTTATGTTACTATATGTCTGTAACCTTGACATCACCCTTTGCTTTTATTATGTTTACACTGACTGAATGTGTGAACGTTCACCTGTTAGGATAGAAAAAGAGATGCCGCTCACACCCTTTTATTAAAGTCTTCAACCTTTGAGCCCAGCCATGAGTCATAAACTCAGTCATGTGATACAAGGCAGACACTGTGCTGTTTTACTGACTTACTTTACAGTTTTAGTTGTTCTCTTAAAAAAAAAGAGAAGACAAATACTGTAGAGAAAGCAGCTGCTGTTTGTCAAACAGGGAGGTTCTTACAAATGCAAAAAAAAAAGGAATAATAATAAAATAAAAATACAAAATCTAAGTAATTATAAAAATTACAAATTAATTAATGCTTGTTTTATGCTGTGGTTTTGTCAAATTTGTCAAATGCAGAACTTTTTAAAAGTATAATAATTCAGAATATTTTTGTGGGTTCTGACTTTCAATTAAATCCCAATCTCTCGCTCTCTCTCTCTCACTCTCTTCTCTCTCTCTCTCTCTCTCTCTCTCTCTCTCATATAATAGCTGTTGGGTAAAACAGTGAACACAATAAAACGCACTTGGCATTAAGACAATGCTATCAAGACAGACTTAACACAAACTGATCTTAGGTGTTAATTGCAATTGATTAATTACAATATCTGTTGATCCTCCTTATCATATGATATTGTAATAAAGTGTTTTGTGTGTGATATCATAAACGCAGATAAAATAAACACAAAATTCTTTATGTTATCTGCAATTACGTAACTAATAACGGTTTACATTTTTGCTGAAAAACAGCAGTATAATATGCTATTTAACGACAGGTTCCCATTGAGACCATGCACTTACCCCCAAAGGTCAACTATTCAATGTTGAAAAGTAGTAAAAAGTCTCAGGCTTTTAACAGTGGTATAAAAGTGAACAGTAAGGCTGATAAAACTATGATTCATAACTCCTCTAGTCTTTGATGTTTGTATATACTGACAGTATAGCAGCATTCACCGGAAGAGTTTTTGTGATTGCGTAAGAGTGAAAATGGGTTAGTCTTTGGTGGTTGATGAAATCATTAGGTGT
Organism: Sinocyclocheilus anophthalmus; assembly: GCA_018155175.1. Classification (NCBI taxonomy): domain Eukaryota; kingdom Metazoa; phylum Chordata; class Actinopteri; order Cypriniformes; family Cyprinidae; genus Sinocyclocheilus; species Sinocyclocheilus anophthalmus. The sequence continues at coordinate 49,773 of JADLZN010010742.1, forward strand.
GCGTCATCTGTTATCTGATGAGTTAGCATCTGGCGTGTGAATGACAGACCAAATCACTGAATGGTATTTGTGAAAGCAGACAGATGTTTCATTACCACAGTGTCTAGATGCATCTGTACTTTGACCCTTTCAAGGTCCCCACAAAGTCACTCTCGCTTGCAAGGAAAATGCATACGTCCTTCTCTATACAATTGTCCATGATTACTTACTTTTCTAGTGAAATAAATAATTAAATCAAACCAAAACCCAGCAAAAATGTCTGTGTTCTCTTGCCAGGGAGTTTAGACAAGCTGGAGAATTAGCTGCTAAGGGTGTGTCTGAATAAAATGTGAGTAATGTGTTGTCATGAAAAAGGCTTACGCATAGACTGAAAACACAACAAGTGGTAACAGAGCAGGTGTAGACATGGGGGTATTTGATCAGCCATGCCTGAATCGTAGAGAAGCAGTGGGAAAGAAAGAGAGAGGCGTTGGCTCACCTCAGTGACCCATCCTTAGCAATACATGGAAGTTATGTTCTGTAGAGCAGTTACTGTATAAACATATGGCTGGATAACGCAGAACTATCCATGCATGAAATGTTGATTCAGGTCCAAAATTGTAATACATCAAAATTAAGGGCAATATTCTTAAGCACGCACATCTCGAAAACATTTGTTATTCTTGCGAATATATCAAGGTGTGGTTGAGTTATAAAAGACTGAAAATCGTAATCCTTGCCGGTAATCTGGGTCTTAAAGGAATAGTTCACCCAAAAATAATAATGGGGCATCATTTACTCACCCTCCATTTCTTCTTCTGCTGAGCCCAAAATAAGATGTCATGAAGAATTTTGGTTACCAAACAGTTGATGGTTGCCATTGACCTCCATTGTACTCTTTGCATACTGTGGAAGTCACAAAGGGTTCCTTTAACTGTTTGGTTTCCGACATTCTTCAAAATATCTTCTTTTGTGTTCAACAGAAGAAAGGCACTCATGCAGGTTAGGAACAAGTGGAGGGTGAGTAAATGATGACAGAATTTTAATTGTTAGGTGAACTATCTCTTTAAGGGGCGGTTACACTACACTTTTGTTCCCTTAGGCTCATCTGATATTTCAAATGCCTCGCCTTGACAGTAGACAGGAGTAGGCGCTACAGTCAGGGAGGAGTGAAATAAGTGTCAAGATGAACTGTTCTTACTTCTCATAGTGGATCAGTCAGGCAGATATTGTGTGATTCACACTCGTGTGCTTTCTTGCTAATACATTGGATATAATTTAAATTATGTTGCTGTTATATGAAAATAAATGTTTTTAATTTAATTTGTTTAATTTACTTCCAAAAAGACACACTCACATACACACACACACACAGTCTGGTCAGCTATTCGATGGGGACGTGAGACTGTGTGGGGACAAGCAGTATCAAATATAGAGCGGTAATATGGAGGTTTTTCTACTGTACAGACCGTAGTTTCTATTGCCCTACACCAACCCTACACCTAAACCTGTCCCTTACAGAAAACTTTCTGCATTTTAGATTTTCAAAAAACTTCATTATGTACGATTTATAAGCTTGTTGTACACGTGGGCCACAATTTAGGTTCCCACGTGACACGGAGCCCATGAGTCGTGTGTTTCAGGTGTAAGTCCCCCCACCAGGATATATAAACCTGTACACACACACACATATTTAATATATGAACAGTTACCTATTTCACACGAAGGTCACACTGTGTATATTTAGGAATATTTATAAATGTAAAACATGATGTCAGAGTTTTGGAATGGAACAAAACATCACAATTGTTTAAACCAATGAGAATTAAGCTGTGTCGTCAGCAAATCATTTTTTATCATACCTTTACTCAGTGCACTTTTTTTTGGCCATACATCAGCATGACATCAGAGCATGATGGACCACACTCTGACACATTTCTAACTGTTATGCATCTCTTGGTGATCACCGGCGATTGGTTTAGTGCAGATTTTGCTCATCCCAAACAAGCCTACTGACTTCCATTCATATGCACATGCATGCGTGAGAGAAAAAGCAAGTTCATGTGAAATTCATTGCATTACAAAGTTCAAGTTTGATAAACTCTGCACCTTGAATACACATCACGTCAAGATGTATGACCAAAAGAAGATAAATGTCACTTCACAACATCTTAGCTGAATTTTAAACACATTCGAATTTTAAGCCCAAGTCCCCCCCCCCCCCCCAGTCTTTCTTTTTAGGCAAGAAAGAAATTATTGAGCAGGATCAGTATCAGGGATGAGTGAGCAGAGAATATTGGGCGAATGGCTTTGTGTGCCTTTGCTTGGTGATCTCTTTGCTAGGTTTGTAGATTTATTGTTTTATTGCACTGTTTATTGTTTCTGTGAAAGCTCCTGACAAGACAGAGTCCAGTCTTGTCAGAAAATCAAGCCAGCCTTACAATAGTGGTTTTGTGTCTACCAACGTTGAGCTCTAAATCACTTGCCAAGTGGCAAGGGCCCTTTGAGGTCACAAGCAAGTGGGGGGTTTGTTGAGTTGTGTGCCCCGAGGTGGTTTTTTGAACTGGAAAAATTTACCATTCTCAACTTCCTGATATGGAAAACATGTTGGGAAGGGGAGGAGCAGACCGTAGCAGATGGAGGAAGCAGCAGACAGGGACATGTAGTAAAACGCGTTGGACTTGTTTGTGAAGGGGAAGGGGAGGGTGATGGAAGAGGTGGAGGGAAGCAGAGTTTGGGAAAGCAGATGTTGGCGGCAAGAATCAAAAAAAAGAGAAGGGAAAGGAGCTCAGAAACCAGAAACAAGGACAACTAAAATTTGCAGGTTCAATGGTTACGCAAGCCTAGGGTTTGCAATGCTTGAGAAGGTGAAGACAGTATAATCAAATAGGTTGATAATGGATAAAAAAAAGGAAGGAAGAAGAAAATTGGGAAAAAATTGCACTTAACGCAGTTTGTTTTTTTATCCAATGTAATGATTGGGGCCCACTTCCTTTAACACTGACAATTATTACACACAATTAATTATTTGAAAAGGTCGAAAAGCACAGGAAAGAGGGACATCATGGACAAACAAAAAAGACCAGCACAATATATAATTAAAAAAAAAATGTTGCAGCAGAAACTTGCACCGCAGGAAGTACCATTTTGAAGATGACGAAGTAGAAGTTAAAGAGTAGAAGGGCCCTTTGAGGTCACACAGCAAGTGGGGGTTGCCGAGGTGGTTTGACTGGAAAATTTACCATCTCAACTTCCTGAAAACATGGAAGGGAGGAAGCAGAGTTGGCGACAAGAATCAAAGAGAGGAAGGAGCTCAGACCAGAAATGAACCTAAAATTGCAGTTCAATGGTTATGCAATGCCTAGGTTTGACAAATTGCTTGAACGGTTGAATACAGCTCAAAATTAGTTGATACTGGATAAAAAAGGGAAATTGGAAATTGCCCTTAACGCCAGTATCCCATGTAATGATGGCCTTTACCACTTGCCAATTTACACCAATCGCTACATCGAACAGGACTCATGGCAGCCCATAAAAAATGTGCAGATGGACGAGTAGAAGTAAAGTCTCTGGGCTGGGTCAGCTGGGTCATGGGTAGGTGACCCTCCACTACCTCTCGGGACAATCCTTCATGTTTTATTCAAACCATGCCCCACTCCAGTGGCTCCACCGCATAGAGGACGCCATTGTGCGGATCACCCATTGGTATCTGGTTCCACAGCCCTTTAAGTTTGAGACTGTCCAAAGGCTGGGAGTGTAGAAGGGTGTGGGTATGTGGCAGTAGTGGTGTGGTCTTGTGAGGTCCGCGAGGGTAAGTAGGAGTTGGGAGACATAATCTCAGTCACTGCTTGCCTTTTCCCACAACTTTGCTTGTGTCACCATTTGGTTAAGTGATGATTACGTTCTGCATGGTCAAGTGATGAGTCCAATGGAAGTGACGTCTTTCACAGATTGTGCTGGGCCATTTACAGTTAGAGAAAGTAGTTGGATTCCTTATAAAAGAGCCTTGAACATGAAGTGTCGAGGAATGTTGAACTGAAACTCAGAAGATCCTTGTAGTCTGGAGCACACAGATGAAGGTACTTTTATAAGTGAAGGTTCTGAAATCAGTGCACTGTGCTGTTTTATCTGAGGACAAAAGTCCTCCATTTTTTGTTGTTCAGAAACTTTTGAAAAACGGGATTTCTGTTTTTGTGCACTACAAGGGGAGCTTCCCTGCATGGTCTTCCAGCTACTTGTAAATGAAGTGCTGAGAGACATTATCAACAAGTTTGCCTTTGTGTACCTACACAACATTTTGATTTCCTCTCATTCTCTCCAGGTATGCATTCAGCACGTCTGGTGGCTTTGATGGCCTTGATAGGTCAAGGTGGCAGCTTAAGTCCCATTCTGGTAACCACCAACCATACCCTTCACTTTTACTTCAGAGGCTGGATTAGGGTGGTTCATTTCCAAAGACTGTGCTCCACCCTGTCTTACAAGCCAGCTCCAATAATAGGGCCTTTCGCACCGCGGGAACCTTTTCATAGTACCAGAACTAATTGTGGAACTACCCACTTTTTGGCGTTTTCGCACCGCCGGAACTGGGTGCGATTTTAGTACCGGACTGCCTTTTTCGAGAACCAAATTAGCTCCTACTCCGGAGCAGGGTCTAACCAGCACAACTGGTACTAATCGTGACGTAAGTAGACATTGATTGGCCAAACGCGTATGAAAACGCCCTCACCCGCCATGATTTAAAACTCCGTGTAAACATACTGTAAACATTGTGTCAACTTATTTCGCAAGTATGGAGAACAGCGATAGATGGACGGACGCTGAAGTGCAGGCACTTGTAGCAAATGTAGCAATGCCAGTTGTCGTTGGAGATTCTTAGTCCTCCTTTCCATTCTTTCAATCGCTTTACGTATACGTCGACATTCCATGTCCATTACTGTGAAACCCGTGAGACACAACAAAAACACAGCTCCGATCACAGCGTCCTCCATCCTCCTGTTGTTAATGTTGTTCTTCTTTGTTTCTGTTGTTGAACGCCGCGCACAAATGACGACGCTGTCGACCGGCTTACGTCACTTCTTAGTACACACTCTCGGTGCGACTGCGACCCTTAAGGGTAGTTAAATCGTCGTAGCAAATCGTTCCAGTACTTCAGTACTGTACATTTAGTTCTGGAACTAAAGCGGTGCGAAAGGCCCTAATGGTAAGTCACGGCAGTTCAGTCTGCATGGTGAGGGCCATCGCCTGGGGCATCTTGGGTTGCATCTGACAAGCCCTTACTTGGATCGAAGCACCTGAGGGATGTCCGGCAGGCCTGCTGTTTATTTGCAAGTTGGTCTAGACAGCCATACACTGTCAAATTGACATGCCATCCAGGGGCGAGGAAGCTATTTGAATGAATGACAAATAACAAACCAAACAAGAGGACCTTCTTTCATTACCTTCTTTCCAGTTAACTAGTCTAACAACAGTAAAAGTACTAAAAAGTACTAAACAAAAATTCAGGGTCTAAACCTATATATATACATTAAATGTAATTATAAAAATAAACTGCACACAACCACTACTGCTTCATTGGCGAGAGAAAATTATATTTACAGTATACAATATTCATAACAATGGGCAAACACTCTAAACTCTAAACACACTAAAAACCGTTTATAAATGCACTTTACCAGTATCACCAAAACTCTCAACAACAATTTAACAACATTTAACAAGTTTCTTTATGGCCAACCATCACACAAGTTAGCGACATGTTCAATTAGGACCTGTGTGAGAGAGAGAGAAAGAGAGAGAGAGAGGGAGGAGAGATCAACAAAAGGGACACAATAATATGAACTTTGAGTTCACAAAATGCCTATATGTAATCAGGAATTTTTTAGAAAATGAAACAATAACAATAGACTGTCACATTCATAGAATGTAGTGTCAGGACTGTCAGTGGTAGCCCCTCGGAAAAAGAAAGGGGGAAAAAACAATAATAAATATTTCCTATTTTAAAGTAAAGACAAGGTAAAGGTTGTGTTTAGTTATAGTATTTTATTATATTCAGGAATTTTGACAGTATAGTCAAAGTACAATAAAATGTGGTATGTGAGGCCTGGGCGATATTCTTTTCTTGTGTTTACTGTATGTGAACGGTGGCAGTCTCTTAGTCATTACATTTATTACTTAGGCAAGTTTGTTCATGCTTAGGCTCTTTCCAGAAGTGCAACAATTAACTATACGGAAAGAAATTAATTCAGAAAACTATTAAGGGCTTAACTGGTGTGTCTGTAGGTGTGTGCCACTCTTGTTAAACAAGATTAAGAGAAACACTGTTCCCAGTCAGAGAGAGCAATCAGCAGCATACAAGTATGCACACGATGACGTTCTCTGAGATTGTTATGGGGTAAAAAAGCTTTTTAAGATTTAAAATTGAAATACAATCTGAAATTTGAAAACAATTACACATAACTCATTTGAAAGAGAAGTGTTTATATAGCACATTTTCAAAGTGGTTTACAGAAAACACCTCAGTTCCCTATAACAATGTAAACAGTAAAAACAATATAAGAAAATAAAATAGAGCTAAACCATATCTCACTTTGCTCTCTGTCGTATCTTTATTTGGTTGCAGAAAGTTCACTGACATACACACATTCATGCTGTCTATGCACACCAAAATGTTGCTAATTGGTTTGTGAGCATCTAGTGCTTTGGGGATCTGACAGAGCATTTGGACACCGTACAACCAAATTGAAAAATATGTTATATTGATTATCTGCATGAGCTAATTGAAATATATATTGTGTAGGTTAAATAATAATGGGCCCAGCATTAAGCCTTGGGGGACACCATCATGTCGCATGTCGCCTGGAGGTGTGTACACAATGCCACATATTTGTAGGACCTAAATCAGAGAAATACAACACAGATAACATTCTTAGCTATTTCGCTAATCTTGCACGAGTAGAAGCTATGTCAAAAAGAATGAAATTTAAGACATTCACGAGAAAACAACTCACAACATTAAAAGGTGTGAGCAAGACTTACATATGTGATGACTAAGCTGTTGCTGACGATTGACAGGTAATAAGTAAAATTATAAGGGCTAAAACTTGATAGAGGTTGGATTGATTGAACCTAAGTTTCAACTGTAAACTTTAATTTGTTGCGAGTTAAGAATTTGAAAGAAGGATTTTAATTTCAGATCTTCAGCTAAGTGTAACTGGAGATTTGCACCTGGTGAACAGGTATGAAAACTTAACTGGCTGGTTGAGATAAGCTTGTGTAAGAGTCTTGCTGTGTTGCAAAATTTCAGGGGTAGAAAGCTAAAAAATCATATTGTGCATGTTGACACATAGTATTGCGTACATACAATGTTGCAATGAACTCTATTTTCAATAATTATAGTTGTAAATGCTGAGATATCAAAAAAAAAAATTATGACTCAATTTCAATTTATCAGATTTATAATCTATTCCTAACTTTACCACACCAAATGGTAAATTAATGCAATATGACATTATGCGTTGTACTTTTCACTTGTCAAACAGGCTAATGGACAATTACAATCTTTTTGTACTACCACCATACTACACTTTTTTTCTAAGTTAACCTGTCAAGAACCTCCCTGTAATCACAGAGGACTGTAAAGGGTGTGTGAGGCTGGGTGAGGTGGGTGTGTCGCTATAACGTGGACAACACACACACACACGGGGGAAAGTCCTCCGCAGATTGAGTCTGTGTGTATTTGAGTCAGACAGGGCGTGCTTTATGCTTCTTCTGATTCCCTGCAATCACATGTTATTTATTGATACAATTTAGCTTTTTACAGATGTGAGATGTACTTGTTTCCCATTTCACTGATTGTTATGACATGGGATACCTATGATATGGGACATACTGTTCAGTCTCTTTGTGCCTAGATAGATAGATAGATAGATATAAGTGTAACAATTAATAAAAAATAATTATAATTATTAATTAAACATTTTGCTAAAAAAAGAGCTCTTGATAGAATGCATGTGCACTTGCTGGCTGAGGTTCAAGGTAGTGAAAAAATTTGTTGGGGAAAAAACATCAGAAAAAAAGGTCCCGTGCCATTTTCATGCAACTTCTAAAAAGTAGTAAATAAAAATAAAATAATGGACTAAGCATTGCAGATCTTTACCTTTTGAAAGTATGAAAATAACAAACACACATACATTATATATCTATATATATATATATATGCATATGTATATGTACACATATCTAGTATATATGCATATGTATATATACACATATCTAGTCTTGAAACTAACCAAATAATTAATAGTAGGCCTAGTAGAGGTTACATTTGCAGGGCATCTTCAGCTTTTGATAGAATGTGCAGCTTGTTGGCTGCGGTTCAAGTAGTGAAAAATGAAAGAACTCCGTGGGAAAGTGAGGATGACTGATGTCGCGCCTCCTGAGTCGCACCTCATGGGAACTGAACTCTCTCTATAGTGAGAATGCGCAGGTGTGGTCTAACTGCAAAACCGGAACTATCCAGAGCGCAGCGGCCAGTATCTGCGCACTCACCGCCGCGCAAAGACGCGCAGCAAGAGCAGAGCAGAACAGCAGCACTTTCATAACTTTCCTTGCGCTTTCTTTGGTTGAGACCGGTCACAGAATTGGTGCTGCAGTCTTCCACAGAGATGAGTTTGTCCGGATCTCAGACCAGACTCCACCAGATCGGCCGCAGATCCAACTCCCGGCCCGATCTGACCACCGTGGGCTACAGTTTACCCCGGAACGACGGCGCGCAGTACTACATGAGTGGAAATGGATACCAGTCTGAGTTCAATGATGGCTATACGCAGACCATTTCACAAACATTCTCCAGAAACTCACAAGGAGGAGGAGGAGGAGGAGGAGGAGGACAGAGGTAAGTTTCCATTATTAAATTATCAAATGTTTTATTGTTATTTATAAACAAAGTCTGCAATTAAAATGTAAGAAAAGATCTTATCTGAGTTGTAGCATATACGTTCAATGATTAACTCTATACTTACTGTATGGCACCAATTGTTATATTTGTATTATATTTATTTTGGTGAAATTTAGTGAAACATCCGAGAGAAAGTTGACTTAAATGAAAGAGCTCCATTAAGTCCACATCTATAAAAGACTAATATTTTAGCTATAAAAATTGGATATGTCACACATGCCCATTGTGCATATGGACTTTGCGTGTATTGTTCATTATTGTTATGTGGTCACATATCAAACAGTGCTTTCATAAAATTGTTGTGCATGTGAAATTTGTGCATGTGCATGCATTCAAATGATTGGAATTCAAAATGTAACCTGGCTTGTTTGTTTTTAACCACAACATGTGAAATACTATTCCCGTTTGAGAATATGTTCTCATCTGTCTTTTAATTGAATGATGGTTAAATCTATTCAACAAAATATTAAACATTTGTTTGCTTTAATATACCTTAAATGATTAGTGATATAATACATGATCTGTAACATTTTTGTAACAATGTAACATTTTTACTGTATTTATTGATTTATTTTGCCTGTTTTTTTTAGCATGTCGTCCATGTCTGTTCAAAAACGAGCTCAGATGCTTTACCAAGACTGCATGGGCTACCTGAACCGAGCACATAACGTCCTAGAGAACGTAAGTGTCATTTTGACGCATACTTTGAAAACGTTTTATGCATACGACTCACACACACACATACTCACACACATGAACACACACACACATACACACACACACACACACGCACACATACACACACACAAACACACACACACACACACACACAACACACACACACACACACTCACACACACACAACACACGCACACACACACACACACACAGAACACACACACACACACAACACACACACACACACACACACACACACACACACACACAAAGTGATTTAAGGTTTTACTGCTTTCCACGTGATTCTAATGTTTTTTTCGGACGTTTTTCTGGAGATGGGACCAGCAGCTGAAGTGGACAAAAACATGAATGTGGCAATGGCTCTGATGGAGCAGATGAATAAGTACGCCGTGGAGTTACGCAATGCGGGTCAGCCCAATGAAATGATCATGCGAAGGTACCTGCAGCGTGCGATTGTGTGTTTTCACATACGTAAATGAAAACTGTTAGTATGCTGTCACATAATGCACACTTTAGCATACAGCCCAGCCCACTATGAGCAATGTGTCAGTAACCAGGAATATATTGTGAAATTTGTTCAGCAGCAATGAGTGTTTCTTCAACTGTGGACATTTTTGGCATTGTGGAGATTTATAAAATCAACTGATGTGTAACTACACATTTGTAATAGTAAAGTTGCGATTGAGTACATTCAAAACATATTCACTTTAAATGTTATATCAAATAACACTACAGTTAGAATTATAATCAAGGGTAATGGCATTTAAGCTAATATAGTAACTAACTATTAGACGATGACTTATAAAGTATTTAAGTAAAACTTATGTTTAATAAAATTTTTTTTTTTAAAAGCACTTTTTAAAAGTCTGCATGTACAGACACAATAAATCAGGGTTATTATAGTTAACAAAAAAACTAAACAAAAAATTAGATTACTTTTGTTTAGATTTTACATCTAATAAAAATTTTAAATTACATAAAAACGTAATCATTTTTAAAAAGATTTATTCAAGCCCAGTTCCAGGGCAATATTTCTTATTCTATTCATTTAGTTTACGTGATATACGGTACTGAAATAAACAATGAACAAAAAAACGATTTTGTGTAGACATAAAAAAAAAAAACACACAACAAAAATGATAATAAAAGTACTTAATGAAAAATTGCAACTGCAATAAAAGCTAAAAATAAAACAAATTCAAAATATTTATAAAAACTATAGTATCTCAGTGATACTAAAATAACACTGCAGTAAATATACTTTCAAGTAGAAGTAAATTATTAGTCCACATTAAAAATGTATTAAGTGCACTTCTTCTCACACAGGGAAAGCAATTCACAGGTAATATTCACATTTTTTGCACAAATTAAAAAAAATAATTATAATAAATAATTATAATATTTTTCTACACAAAACAGGGCATGTCTCATAATTCATCTCAAGCATGCTAGTCACTGATATTATTGTACCTTTGATAATCAAGTATACACCATTTTGAAAAAAAATTTTTTGTCAGAAAATACATCACAAATGACTAAGGGAGATTCTTAAAAAATCGCAACTGTGATTTATATCGCAGCTATTCACAATGATAATAAAAAAGTTGAAATGTCTTAACTAATGGGACATAAAATACCAGTTGCTGAACACCCAGATATTTCTGATTAAAAAAATAAAGAGGATTGTAGATTCGAAGCAAAGCGTCTAATCCTCGATCTGTCTTGCAGTCTGGAGGAATGTCACGCCTTTCTCTCAGAAATTCGAAACTCCATCACGGGCACCACTATCAGGAGGACCGCAGGTGGAGGCAATCGGATCATCGCGTCAGAGGTTATCGCGTGGGAGGACCCTAGCAAGAGCTTCCAGGAGGCAGTCGCATGGATCAGCCAGAAAAAGGTCTGTCTCTAGGCTACAGTTTAAAACAGCACACCTGCTTTTCTCTTGCACAACAGTCTGTTCAAAGCAAACCTTCTGTATGAGTCATTCACTGGGAATATCGATGAATATAAAAAACTCAATAGCCTGAGAAAAACTCTCAATGCATCTACCTACTAAAAACAAAACAGTGTAACTGATGAGTAACTTAGCCGTTGTATTGTTTCATTGCATGGGGCATTTATACAGGGAAAACAAGGTTAGTCTAATGATCTGTAACCCCTAATGTTGTCAAGACTACATCATTCTCACAATGCATAATTATGTGTGCAAAAAAAGGACACAAAGAAAGACATTTTATTGCTAGAGATGTATAAAGCACAGCTCACACAGAAGTCCCTTTCAACGTTCTGTTGGTCAGTGCATTATGCAGTGTAAATTATTTACTGCTGAAGGGTGTATTTTAGTAACTTAAAGGTACTAAATGTTACATATTAGAACCTGAAGTGCACATATTAGTAAATGTCGCTTTTGAAAGGGTACCATCACCATCACATTTTTTTCTGAAAGCGATTCGCTTAACCAACCTAACTTTTTTTGCTCTCATGCAAAATTTTGCTGAGTAAAGGTAAATGTGATGCAATTTAATGGCAATGATCTCAATCTCAGCTATTTTTAGATATCAACAGTACTGTGTGTTTTGAAAAACTAAAAACATGTTCATTTTGCGGTGTTTGACTACTGTAGAACAGTTGTGTTACTAGTTTATTTATCATATTTTACCATCAGTTGTTGGCCTTAAAGGGATAGTTCACCCAAAATGGAATATTCTGTCAACTATCGTTTGATTAATTGAAAATCTGTTGAACTCAAAAGTAGATATTTTGAAGAATGTTGGAAACCAAACAGTTTCTAGTTCGCATTGACTTCCACAGTGCTTTTTTTTTTCCAAGCCAGCAACTGGTTGGCTACCAACATTCTTCAAAATGTATTCTTGTGTTGAAAAGAAGAAAGAAATTCATACAGGTTTTAAACAACTTGAGGGGGAGTAAATGAAGATGATTTTTTATTGTTGGGTGAACTTTGACTTTATTTACACGAAAGGACAATTCCAGGTAAATGCAAGATATGCTCTACTGACATCATCTATATTTGCGTGATAAACTTCCAGTTTAAGTGCGAAATCATCCTCTGTGTTCGATCTTGGCTCAAACCGTAGAGCTTTTGTTGGAGCTTCTCTTTACATGGACTACCAAAGCAGATCTGTCTCCTGAGCTGTCTGGAAAATAGCAGTGAGTTGACTGTGATTTCTCACTCTGCTGAAAGACAGGGTTTACAGACCGTACAGCCCATAATGACAGCACTTCACTGGAATTTACCCTCACAGCTCGGCCTCCTCCTCAAGTCCAGGCCGGTTCAGTGCCTGTGAGAGGAAGCATTCAGGCTTATCTCACATTCAGATTCACTGAGATCTGACGCATTTCCAAACAGAGAGAGAGAGAGAGAGGAGTGTATCAGACTCCCTGTGTTGACTAACTTCTTGTTACTTGTGATGGAGTTGTTTGGCGTCCACACCTACAGCAGGAGACACGCCCAGCGTTTCTGTGCCACTCCCACTACACACACCCGTTTGAGGCTTGCCTTAAACGTGACATATCATGAAAATCTGACTTTTCCTGGTTTTAAGTGCTATAATCAGGTCCCTGGTGCATCTACCAATCAAGGAAACGTGAAAAAGATTAACCCAGTAACTTTGTTTTGGTAAGCCTTTTTCTGCAAGCGTCTGAGAAAACCAGCGCGTCTGATTTTGCTCCCTTGGTGACGTGGCAAAGGGATCTCATTATAATATTACCACCCCTTAATCTGTAAGTTTCCACCCACGCAAGCGACAACGGTGTACCAGCTCTAATGCCATGGCGAAAGTTTGGGCAAATCATGCTAACTGTTCTGTCTTTGGCTGCACAGACGAGCACAGAACACTATTTAAATCTAAAACAAACATGCGATTTATTTCCCAGCTGTTTACCTTCACAGACATAACCGACTCACTGTTTTTGTAACTCATGTGTGTTTTTAACGTAAACTTGTGTGTGAATGAGAACTTAGTTTAGTACTCACATGCTGTGACAGACGCTTTCTGTGCACGTGCTTTGGATGTGTGCGCTCAGAAAACCGTAGATCAGAAGTTTAAACTCATATGGTTTAAAACGCATGATTTCAGTACGATAAACATTATAATCAGAACCAAAAAAAGGTGTTTAGCAGGTACGAGCTGTAATGGCGCAGCTCTATTCTGGAAAAGGGGGCGGGGAGCAGCAGCTCATTTGCATTTAAAGACATAGTTCCGAAAAACAGCGTGTTTCAGCTTCCACTCAAAATAGACATTTTCAAAATGATATAATAAATTATATGTGGAGAATTTTGAGCTGAAACTTCACAGACACATTCTGGGGACACCAGAGACTTATATTACATATTGTAAAAAGGGGCATAATATGTCTCCTTTAAAGCAAATGACTGGCAGAAAATGGTTTCTGCAGGTCTTTAAAGGTTTTAATTTGCCCTTCCACAAATTAAGGCTTTAGGAGTCGTAAATAGAAGCAGGAAGTCTTAGTTAAACACATAACGTGTGGCATCAAAAAATGAATGTCTTCCTCTGTATTTTTGTTTTCCAATACAAATATCCTTAAATCAAGATATATTTACTTGGGATGCAAAAGTAAAATGAAGACTGAACAAAATTAAGGTTGTTATGCTTGAAACAACAAATATCTGTCAACGGGGTATGAAAACTTGTTTTAATGAACTTTAATCCTTTTTTATATTTGGCAGATATGTGTTCTTGTTTTAATCATAATTAAAATTCCACAGGAAACAAGACATGTCTTTTTGCTTCTCAAGTAAACATGTCTTGATTTAAGACTCTTTAGACATTCGCACTGGAAAACAAGACAGAAAGACTAAGAAAAAACGGTAACACTTTAGAATAGGGAACACTTATTCACTATTAACTGCGACTTTTCCCTCAATAAGTTCCTAATTTGCTGCTTATTAATAGTTAGTAAGGTAGTTGTTAAGTTTAGGTATTGGGTAGGATTAGGGATGTAGAATGAGGCATTAATATGTGCTTAATTGCTACTAATAAATGGCTAATATTCTAGTAATATGCAACTAGTTAAGAGACCCTAAAACAAAGTGTTACTGAAAAACATCAAGTGTTGCAGTGTGATCAGAAGGCACAGTAAAGTTACTCCATATTCTCATGTTTGGGAGCAGAGATGTTTAAGCCATTATTTATTGTTGATATGTGATTTTCTATGTGCTAATAAACTCATTGTGTGGGAACCTAGGACATGTACCTTAGAGAACATATTAATGTATTAATTTCCCTTAATTGTTTTTGGTAACACTTTAATATAGGGACCAGTTCTCACCACTAACTTGTTAGCACGCCTATCATTGGCTGTTTATTAGTACTTATAAAGCACATATTCTGCATGGACCAAGTCGCCATCCCTATAAGCCCACCCAATTTAAACAAAACTACCTTACTAACTATTAATAAGCAGCAAATTATTGAGGCAAAAGTTGTAGTTATCAGTTTGTTAATAGAGGGAATTGGAGCTTAAAACAAAGTGTGACCATTTTTCTTTTTTGCTTGGTCTTAAAAAATGACCTTCATTAAACTTGCAGAAACCCTGCAAGACTTGATTGCACTGATTGTCTGAAGTTAGACGTGAATGAATACTTTCTGCAACAGCGTTATAATTGAAAACTTTCATCACTCCGCCACTTTCTTTAGCTGGACATACAGATAGTTCCTCCTCACATTCACTCAGTGTTGTGTTATCAGACCCAGTTTGGCTCTTTGCTTGTTTATTTGTTTTATTTCTTGGTAACCAACCATATACTGCATACAAATATTGCGTTCTTATCATCTACATGTGACACACACACAGACACACACACACACACACCCCTGCACAGTTCAGCAGAGATTAGACAGAGCATGCATTGTTTCGCCCGAGCAGGAAGGAGGGAGGGGAAAACAGGGAGTGTCTGGAGCAAAAGAAATCAAGACAAAAGCAGTGAGAGTGACTGTGGTGTGACTGGTTCAGAGTGGTTTGTGTTCTTATCTGTGCTGAGCTCTGTCAGGACGAATATTTAAAATAACTCGACAGTCACCAAAACAACCCTGCAGACTCTGATCCGGATTCCCAGACATTATATAAGAAGCCACGAAACTGATCTGAGATCAGTGTGAAAGAGGCGCTTTAGTCCACAGCTGACGGTAATGATTAAGCACTGCCACCTAGAGGCTATAAATCACACTAATTATTAACTTTTGTTTAAACATCTACATGCTTTCAGACACGAGTGAAGAATAACACATTGTGATTAAACAGTGAGCTTGAACGTGTATCATTTCTGCACCAAAATACAGAAGGAATGTGTCTTATATGTGTTGTCACAGTGTTGCGAGGAGAGACATGGATCTAACTGCAGCTTGTATCGATATATTCAGGAGTACAGGAATGCATGAGGAAACCCATGGAAATGGAAATGCTTAACATGCAAAGAAAGACAATAACCGACAATGAGCTGAGGAAAAGGAAGGCTATATATACACATGATAATGTTAAACTATGACTATAGACGCAGGAGAAGGTACTCTCTAAGTGAACAACAGGAAGGGAATATCACATCAACAGAACCAATGTTATCTATTGCTGCGTCCCATTTGTACTATGCACTTAAAGTGTTTACTCTTTTTGTGAAGAAAAAGTGGATACTTTTGAGATTTGAGACATACTAACAGATCATAATTGTGTCTTTAAAAGGCTCAAAGTCGGTTTCACACATTTGCCCTGTTTGTAGTTTTTAAACACTTTTTATTCATGTTTGTAGTTCTAATTCGAAGCAAAATTGTGGGCAAAATTAGATGATAAGATGTACCGGTAAGTTTATTACTGGTACATACTCAACATATCATCTCAACATACTGATTTGGGACACTGACTGTAATTTCACATAATCTCTAAGACCGATAATATGCAAATGAGAGAGATGAGAAAGTGTTGGGTTGAAGATTTATGAGGTGAAATAAAATTGACATTGCTGTGGCACAACAATGCTTTATAATTTTATTGTGCTGTCACACCCACTGGAACAGGTCAGGCTCACAGTTGCTGTGGTTTATCACATACGCTGATAGTTAACTCAGTTTTTGAAACAGAAAGTTAAAGGCACAATATGTACGATTTTTTAATTAAAATATCCAAAAACCACTAGAACAGTGTTATATATCTTGCTGACTTGTGTACTTACATTAGGGCTGCACGATAAATCGAAATGGAATCGAAATTGCGATTCGACAGAAGCTGCGATTGTCATGCGTATCTTTCAGTGAAGCACGGTTCTGTGATCAGCAGTAAATCTCCATCCAAAGGCCAGAGAAACTCCAAATACGCCTCGCAGAAGAAACCCAGAAAATGACTATCGCTGCAGCTGAATAAACAGAAGATTCAACTGCTTTCATTGATTCAACGTGACTAATAAACACACGATTATGACTATATATGGTTTATCTGAGTTATTATTATTTTCATTAAAATAAAGTATATTTATAATGCAATGCCTTTATCACTGCTTAAATACTATGAAATATGTTGCGTGGCTTATTCTGTGTAAGAAGCCACGTCATCTCACAGAAGGGTTTATTTCAAACACTCGACTGGCATTATGAAGTGAGTTTGGAGTAAAAAACATGTTATTAAATGTGGTATTTTCACATGCTTTCAGATGGAGCAGCATTTACTACACAGAGCCGTAGTTCAATGAGAAGCTATGCAAACAGCTGTCATAATCGCAAACAATTTCATAATCGCGCAATAAAATCATATGCGATTTTTTTTGCGTAACTTGTCAGTTAACTACGGCTATGTGTAGTAAATTCTACTCCATCTGAAAGCACGTGATGATGATTTACTGCTGATCACAGAACCGGCTTTACTAACAAAATGCACATGACAATAGCATTTGATTAATCGTGCAGCCCTAACTTACATTATCCCAAATGTTTTGAAGAATGTTTAAATCCAGAGAAATAAGCAATTTTAACTAGTGACACGGACCGTGTCCATAGTGTCATTGTGTCGCCTGCCAATGACGTCATAACCCCTCGATTTCCAGTTTTGTTTCGTAGAAAACATGGAAACACCAAAGACACCTTTATATGTTGTGCGTTTTAATAGACCGGTGACGAACGCACAGAGTAGCATTATAAACAGAACATTCATAATGTATCTAGTATGATAAAACAGCACTGCTTTACCCCACATACGCACGACCGGAAGCAGCGGAAGCATAATAAAGCTCTGCTGCTTTCCAGCCGTGTGTCACGCTCGTTCAGCGCCTCGTTTCGCTTCGACGGCTTTCAGCTACTACGTTAATAAATCATTAGCTCATCCATGAACATGATTTCTGCCCGAGTCCCATCAGATTGCATCGGCTGTGGGGATGAAGACCACAACTCCCATGATTCCACACTCAGTCACGGCGTCATCAAACTCGGACGTTGACTCTTTGTTTAATTTGAATACGCGCATCTAGGGCCGACAATTACATATTGTGCCTTTAATTTAACTAACCCAGCTTTATACTTTAATTTGCTGTTTTCACCATGCTTGACCATATTAAGAAATGTAACAGCATTTAAAATGAGGCGACACTCCAGAAGACTGTAAATCAGTTGCTTGTGTTTGTAGGCACATGTCTGAAAAGGTTTGTTTGTGTGTTTGTTTGTTGCAGAGACTCATTGAGACCGCACCCTTCGGTGAAGATGCGGAGAACATCAGCCAACAAATCCTCAATCACAACAAGTTCCACAGTTCAATCCAGAGAAGCCCGGAAGTAGACAGAGCGCGGGATGAACTGGCACGTTGTGTGCACTGCACACACGCTCATGCTAATGCAAACACAGGAATTTGAATGTTGATTCGAAGTGGCAGTAACAGGATATTGAATTGAAATGGAATAACATTCAAATAAATTCACATAACTGCCTCAAGTGTTGTTTTATAATATATTTCATTGTAAGAATGACAAACATGTACTGACAGAATCTTTCTGCTTCAGCTGCAGAGCAGAGAAAAGGCCGGACTCCACGCTCTGGACCAAGAATGGGACAGTTTACAGGTCAGCTAATGAAACATCTCTCATTTCTCTTTATCATCTCTGAGATGTTTCTACACTTTGATCAGAGTCCATTGCAGGTGATTCAATTCAATTGCTTATACACCGTCAAATAGATTATATATAAATGTGTTCGGTTTTGATTCACCTACTCATTTTTACCACATTTTAGAATAATAGTAGAGTTATCAAAACTGTATAGTAATACAAATGGGAATATTATGTAGCAACTATTGTAGACTGTAAATGTTTAACAGATCAGTACAGTGTTTGCGCTTCTCTCAATCGGATCTTTTCTTCTTTCTTACGTGTAGAAAATGTCCCACACGCGTGTGGCTCAGCTGCGAGACCTGCAGAACATCATCGAGGAGATCTCCAGAGCCATCATATGGGTCAACGACAGAGAGGAAGAGGAGCTGGTGTTTGACTGGGGCGATAAAAACATCGACAACTACATCCCACGAAAACAAGAGAGCTACTCGGTGAGGAGACACACACAAGCATTAGAAACTATTATACAGTAATGCAAATGATCACAAATGCATATTGAATTGGTATAGTGATTTTCACAATTTCAGCTTTTACAGTAAATGCATGTTTCAATGATACAATGACCCTAATGAACTGAGAATCTTTCAAAGTGTTAATTAAAAACTACTGCAAACTTTAATGTTAACCTTATTGTAAAGAGTTACCCAGTTTACATTTCTTTGTATACATTTATTAATTTAGCGGACACAAAAAAATGCAAAAAATACAGAAAAGAGAAGAAGGATTACTTCTTCAGCTGTTGTTTTATGTCTCAAGTGATCAGGTGGTTGTCGACTCATTAAATTCTGAATTTTGATTAATTCTGAGATACATGCATTGATGAAATACAACATGTACACGTGGGAAAACGTAAAAAAATCACATTCAGTGAAATTAAGACAATGAAAAAAAATAGTCTTTCTTAACTATGCCAGACAGTTATTTCCCGTCATGTAAGTGCCTGATGATTTTAGCTTATAAAATACATCCTTCCTTCCAGAAACTGATGAGTGATCTGGAAGAGAAAGAGAAAGAGCTGAATAAACTGAAGGCAAAGGTGGACATCCTCCTGAGAAACCAGCACCCAGCATCTGACAAGATAGAGGTGAGGGAACATCTTCACGCTCAACTTAGAGCATCTGTGACAAAACAGTGGCTGTGAAAACTTGCCTCATTCATGCTAATATCACTTTGAAATTATAATTTTTGTCTAGCACACACTACAATTTACAAACATGATATTTTGTATGATATAGATCTTTTTTCAGTTTATACAATGGTTTATAATATTGAACAAGGAATTCTGCACATCATTTGCAAATAAGCACTTTTCTCTGGTTCTTCAGGCTTATATGGACACACTGCAAACCCAGTGGAGCTGGTTACTGCAGCTCCACGTGCATCCAGTCATTGAAGGAAGAACGCTGCTTACAGCCAAGTAAGGCTTTGTCGTTTGATGTATATATATATAATATATATATATAGAGAGAGAGAGATATATATATATATATATATATAAGATATATATATATATATATATAGATTATATATATATATCTAATATTAAATATTATAATAGGGCGGGCAAATGATTAATCGCGATTAATCGCAGCCAAAATAAAAGTTTTTGTTAATGAGCTAGCAGGTGTGCTGTGTAATATGTATAGTACTGTATATCTAAATACCCACACATGATGTATATATTCAGAAATAGGTTATGTTTATATAAATATATTTATTTATACTATAAATGATATGAAATAAAATATATTCAAACGTAAACCTTTCGAAATATTAGGGTATGGGGTGTGTGTATTCTATAAAATAATAATATAAACAAAACACGCATATAGTTGCACACCAAAAACTTTTATTTTGGAGGCAATTAATCGCGACTTAAACGTTGGCAGCACTAATATTATATATAATTTTTAGTTATTTATTTATTTATTTTTTTAAATTTCGGTTTACGTTTCAGTTAATTTATTTAAAGTTTTAGTCTTTGTTTTCGGTTTTGTCATTTTTTAAATATACAAATATAGTTTTCTTTCAATAACGTATAGTAATTTAATATTTAATTTTTGTTTCAATTTGAGTTTTTTTTAGTAATCAGTTAAACTAAATAAAAATGAGGAATTTATGCATTGACGCAAATATTTATTAAGTCAAGTAATGAAACATTTTTATGCTACAAAAAAAACAAAAAACGCTGGTATCTGCTAAAGGGGTCAAATGTATTTAAGGGGGTTTTATAATGGCCAGTTTTGTTGTAAACCATTCTTAGAATGCATCAATGAAGATAAGCTTGGTTGTCTTTTAAAAAGACAAGAAATTATTTATTTAGTTTTTAAAATAGTATAGTGAATAATGCTGCCTTAAATTTCGACTTATTATTCACACAAAATCTTTTGGCTTCTGAGGGCTTGGAATATATAGTGCACAAAGAGTATGGGTTACTTTTATGATACTTAGAGTATATGGTGATTTTTGTGTCTGAAACTCGAAAGCCCCAGTCACATTATTGTTATTGCATGGAAAAGAGCAACCAATCCTTTCTTCAAAATTTCTCTTTTTGTGTTCTATGGAAAAAACTAATACAGGTGTGGACCTGAAGGGGAGCAAAGGATGAAAGAAGGCTTATTTTTGTTATTATTCTTTTGCAGTTCTTCAAGGAGACCAATGAGACGTACACCAGACTGCAGAAAGACCACGAGAGCATCCGTAACAAGTTCACCTGTGACAAGAACACACCTCTGGAGAATCTGACAGAAATGCTCAAAAACCTGGAGGTGAGACAAAATCAAACACCTGTAGAGTTAAATCAACAAATATATAACACATGACGTACTATAACGTCATGTGACTGCACTATGCAAATCACTGTGTGCACAGAAAATGTTCCCGTTCTTCATCAGCGTGTAAATAATTGTGCCTGTGTGTGTGTGTGTGTAGAAAGAGAAAGAGAGGATCATGGAGAGTAAGAGGCAGGTGCAGACGCTGGTCAGCAAGTCTAAGAGCATCGTGTGTCTGAGGCCTCGTAACCCAGAGGAGAAGAGCAGCGGCCCGGTCATCGTCAAAGCCCTGTGTGACTTCAAACAGGACCAGGTCAGTCACTCTCACATACAAACTGATGTCTCTTTATTTTCTTTGTAATATCTGAAAATCTATATATATTTATTTAGTCATGTGTTATTTAGAAGGACTTACAGTGATTTATTTCCCGAGCATGTTAGTTGCGGTTTGAACAGGAAACTGAGAACGGTCTATTTTCATAACAGATGAATGAAAAGTCTTCAATTGATGCACAACTAGCTTCACTTTTAAGTTACACAATGACTATAAAGTAAAAAAAAAAAAACTGTACAGTAATAAATTACAAACATGTGACCGCTCATCGGTAGATTTCTATATTCATGTGCCATTGCAATGTTGATTTATGCAAATTATGTGGCATTATAACATTTACACTAGAGCACAAAAGCACGTCAATGGAAAGCTTATTTATTCAGTATTCAGATGCAATCATCAACAAAGACCCTTATGACTGGTTTTGTGGTCAAGGGTCACATATGAAACACTGAAATGTCGTTTGACATTTACAGAAGGGCATTCTGAAAGGGAACGAAGGTATCCTGAAAGACAACTCTCAGCGCAGTAAGTGGCACGTGACTGGACCTGGAGGACTGGAAATGCTCATCCCATCGGTGTGTCTGCTCATCCCACCTCCAAACCCTCTGAGCATCAGTCTGGCACACAAGTATGACAAAAACACGCATGCACACAGATCAGAGTGCAACAAGACATGCACTGATGAACTGCTTGCTTGACAGGAACGAGCAGTACTACGAAGCCATCATGTCCATCTGGAGTCAGCTGTACATCAACATCAAGAGTCTGATCTCCTGGCAGTACTGCATGAAGGACATCCAATACATCAACTCCCTCACACTCTCAATGGTATGAACTGATCGGATGCGTCTTTCACTCTATGCCATTTATGCTTTTTACTTAGCATTATGTCTCCATCATTTTTTGCATCTCGTTCCCTGTCTGTTTTAGCTGTCACAAATGTGTCCTGAAGAGTATCGCAACATTATTAAGAACCTGGAGCTCCACTACCAGGAGTTCATGCGGAACAGTCTCGGCTCTGAGATGTTTAGCGATGAAGAAAAGAGAAAGATGGAGATGCATTACGCAGGAGCTCAGTCCCATTATGACCGGCTGGTGATCCAGCTGCCTAACTACAGTAAGACACTCGCACACAGCATCCAGACGCACTTTATAATCAATATACATGAACGTAGTGTTACAAGTTGTCTTGGCATGGATATCAAAGCCATGTGATGTTTGCAGAGTGACTTCAGTGATTAATGTTTATTATTAATCCAGAGATTGGGTCTGTAGAAGAGTTCATCTCTGATTTACCATCAAGTAAATATGATTAGAAAAAAACAATGCGAAGAGTGTTTGAAACAGTTAATACTGAAGTTCATTGATTGGCTATTTCTACACAAATGTCAGTCTACCGAAATAATCATTTTACTTCATTCACAAACACAAATAGACAAGTGACATAAATTATGACTTCATGCATACATCTGCCTGAATCTGCAAACTGATGTTGGATGCATGGAAATTAATCCATCTACACAACATAACACTCAGTGTTCAACTTCACTGGAATTTAGCAGATCTCCCGATAAAGCTTCAGATCACACATCTGTCTTTTTTCTTAGTTCAGGCCAGAGTTATTCTAGTTTACTAAAACTGAAACTAAAACAATGAAAGAAAAAACAGTTTTAAATTCTTGCACACACACACACCCACAACACACACACACAAAACACCCAATATATTTTCAGCTATTCAATGTTTCAATGCGTAAATAAACTAAACTAAACTAAAAAAAAAAAAAAAAGCACAACAAAATTTAAAAAACAAACTTAAATTAAAATAAAATGGGAAAAAAATATTAAAAAATGTAATAAAAATAAACCGAAAATATAAAAAAAATTATGAGTATATATTCTAAAAAATAAAATATAGATTCAAGATATTAAAAAAATCTATAGATCGTGTACTAAAATAACAGTGGGGCAGCAACTTGAGACCAAAACGACAATAAATATAGGTACTTAACTATTTAAATGTACTTTTCTAAACAAGAATTAAAAAAGAGGTGGAACATGTTTCAAATATAACGGTATCCCTCGGGTCCCTTCACCCTGCTCACACATATCTTTAGACAATTTAATTAAGGACAAAATATGAGAACTCTATGTCCTGGACCACTGTTCAGAGTTCGTTCATTCCTAAAGTGGGAAGTCGTGGGGAAGTGGGCTAATGGTTAGAGTCTGACTTGTAACCCAAAGGTTGCTGGTTCGAGTCTTGTACCGGCAGGGATGGTAGGTGGGGGGAGTGAATGTACAGCGGTCTTTTCCACCTTCAATACCATGACTAAGGTGCCCTTGAGCAAGGCACGAACCCCAATGCTCCCCGGGTGCCGCAGCATAAATGGCTGCCCACTGCTCCTGGGGGTGTGTGTGTTTCACGGTTGTGTGTGTGTCAATGCTGTGTGTGTGTGCACTTTGGATGGGTAAATGCAGAGCACTAATTCCGAGTATGGGTCACCATACTTGGCCACACGTCACTTCACTAAACATATACTTGAAAATTACAGGAAGGATGTTTGGAGACTAAGGTTAAACCCTCCAGGACCAAAGCTGCCCATCCCTGCTTTAGGACACCTTCATTCATTTACTGTTGCTTTACAGCCTAACTGTTGTGTTATTGTTTTGTCGTGTAGGGGAGAATGGAGTAAGAACAGAAGTAGTGAAGGTGGAGACAGATGGGAAGGTGGTGGTGGGTAACGGGAAGTTGGTGAGCTCAGGGCTGAGCGTGAGTCTCATGTCAGATCTGAGTGCTCTCAGACGCAGGGTGGAGGTGGCGGAGATGGGCTTGATCCAGAACCTCCACGTGCCTCTGAAGGAGAACGGCGTACAGGAGTGCTCCCAAAGACTGGTGCTGCTGCAGGTACAATCAAACACAAAACATCACTGCTAATGGCACGGTCTGTTAGAACAATTACTGATGGGCCTGTATATCGACTGATACTGAAGATCAGATTTCTGCATTGCTTACAATTATAGACACAGTCTGACTTAAAATGAAAATTCTGTCATCATTTGCTCACCCTCAAGATGTTTCGAATCTGTATTAGTTTCTTTCTTTTGTTAAACGCAAAAGAAGATATTTTGAATAATGCTGGTTACTGAACAGCTGACGGTAGCCATTGACTTCAGTGGCATAGAAAAAACCCCCAATGGAAGTCAATGGCTACCATCAGCTGTTTGGTTACCAATATTTTTCAAAATATCTTCTTTTGTGTTCAACAGAAGAGAGAAACTCATTTAGGTTTGGAACAACTTGAGGGTGAATAAATGATGACAGAATTTAGATTTTTAGGTGAACTATCCCTTTCATGAATAACACACAATTAGTTGTACTTTCCAAAATCTTACTGAAATCACGTAGTGATCATTGACAACGCAGACTGGAGAAAATTCTGTTAAATCTTCTTTAGTCAATTAAAGGGACAGTTCAACCAAAAATCTCAATTCTGTCATAATTTACTCAGCCTCAAGTTATTCCAAACGACCAAGTTGTGACTTTAGAACACAAATTAAGATATTTTTAATGACGGTGAGGAAATATTCCCACCAGTTAATCGAATGTGCAACACCGGTTAATTTTTGTGACCGGTATCACCGCGGGGGCGTTCCCTCTTTTCTTCGCTTTTAAATAGCTTGTAAAAGCGGCGTGCGCATTTTACTTTCACTTTCAAATAGCAGCAATTCGGAGTAACGCAATTGTTCGTTTTTAGTTCGTTTGAATTTTCCCTCTTTCCTCGCTTTCCTTCGCTTTTAAATAGCTTAAAAGCGCCGTGCACATTTTACTTTCACTTTCGAATTAGCGGCAGTTCGGCGTCAATTGCTTGAATGCAACAACAAAATACAACGTCAAAATCACTTTAGCGTATATAACATAACTTTCATTAACAAAACAAATACAAATACACCATGCTATAGGGCAGGCTATGCCTAATATAAAACAACAAATAACTTACATAAAGTTTAAATGTACAAAACTGGAAACAAGTAAACATGTATAATATATAACCAAATAAATAAGAAACGTAGAACGTTTATTAGCAAAACGAGTAAGATAGCTTGGAGGCACGGCATACACCTTGATGTCAAATAAAATAAATAAATGACACAAAGTTTAAATAAAGTAAAAATCAGCAAACAATGTGGAACCAATTAAATAAGAAACGAATGTTTAAAAAAATCACCTTAGATAAACGGAAAAAGTCAACAGGCTTTTCAAAATCCAAAATATTGCCAAACAGGCGCTTTTGCATTTCGTTTCGAAACTAAATCATCCGCCATCGTCTTGTATGCCACATTCAGTTTTTAATTGTAGTGTCTGTTCTTTTACTGAACTAAATGATTTTATTACTCTAAAACTTCCCAAAACGACGGTGGGGGTGGGTGGGCAAGTGACATAACCGGTGTTGTGGCTTAACACTGGTATCACCGTCAGCAACGTCTATCGCGGCAAGCCTAATCTCTAATCATTTTTGTCTATGCCTTGAAAGTCTATGCTACCTAAATTTTCAAGTTTCAAAAATGCATAAAGCACCTTTCGGACTGTAATTATTTTAGGGGAGATAATGCAAATTTAACATACAGTGGTGTGAAAAAGTGTTGGCCCCACTTCCTGATTTCTTATTTTTTTGCATATTTGTCACACTTAAAATATTCAGATCATCAAACAAATTTAAATATTACACAAGGATAATGCAAGTAAATACAAAATGCAGTTTTTAAATGATGACATTTATTAAGGGAAAAAAGCTGTCAAACCTGCCTGGCACTACGTGAAAAAGTAATTGCCCCCTCCTGTTAAATCATGAAAGAACTGCAATTATTTTAGAAAGCTGAGTTAAATTTCACTAGCCACACGCAGGCCTGATTACTGCCAGAACTGTTGAATCAAGAAATCACTTAAATAGAACCTGTCTGCCAAAGTGAAGCATGCTTAAAGAGCAAAAACACCATGCCACGATCTAAAGAAATTCAAGAACAAATGAGAAACAAAACAGTTGACATGTATAAGTATGGAAAGGATTATAAAGCCATTTCTAAAGATTTGGGACTCCAGCAAACCACAGTGAGAACCATTATTCACAAATGACAAACACATGGAACAGTGGAGAACCTTCCCAAGAGTAGCCGGCCGACCAAAATTACCCCAAGAACACAGCGACGACTCATCCAAGAGGTCATAAAAGAACCCAGAACAACATCGAAAGAACTGCAGGCCTCACTTGCCTCCGTTAAGGTCAGTGTTCATGACTCCACAATAAGAAAGAGACTGGGCAAAAACGGCATACATGGGAGAGTTCCAAGGCAAAAGCCAATGCTGACCAAAAAGAACACAAAGGCTAGTCTCTCATTTGCCAAAAAATATCTTGATTATCCTTTATAAGACTTTTGGGCAAATATTCTGTGGACTGATGAGACAAAAGTTGATTTTTTTTGGAAGGTGTGTGTCCCGTTACATCAGGTTTAAAACCAACACAGCATTTCATAAAAAGAACATCATACCAACAGTCAAACATGGTGGTGGTAGTGTGATGATTTGGGGCTGCTTTGCAGCTTCAGGACCTATACGACTTGCCATAATTGACGGAACCACGAATTCTGCACTATCAGAAAATCCTGAAGGAGAATATCCAGCCGTCAGTTTGTGACCTCAAGCTCAAGCGCAATTGGGTTATGCAGCAGGACAATGATCCCAAAAACACCAGCAAGTCCACCTCTGAATAGCTCAAGAAAAACAAAATTAAGGTTTAGGAGTGGCCAAATCAAAGTCCGGACTAAAATCCAATTGAGATGCTTAAACAGTCCATTCATGCACGAAAACCCTCCAATGTGGCTGAATTAAAAAAAATCTGCAAAGAAGAGTGGGCCAAAATTCCAACACAACGATGTGAAAGACTCATTGCCAGTTATCGCAAAAACTTGATTGCAGTTGTTGCTGCAAAGCGAGGCACAACCAGTTATTAGATTTAGGGGGCAATTACTTTTTCACGTAGTGCTAGGCAGGTTTGAACAGCTTTTTCCCTTAATAAATGAAATAATCATTTAAAAACTGCATTTTGTATTTACTTGCATTATCTTTGTGTAATATTAAAATTTGTTTGATGATCTGAATCTTTTAAGTGTGACAAATATGCAAAAAATTTCAACAACAGGAAGGGGGCCAACACTTTTTCACACCACTGTATATAGGGGCTAGTCTGTGATTTTCATTGGCATCTAAATCCAAAATGTTGATTTCTCTCACCACACACAGCTGAATTTCCTACTGATCTCGGAGTTTACAGGAAGGGACCAATTGGAAAATAATTTGTGAATCCTTTTTGGCCACTGCCACTTCATATTGCAACTAAAAAATGTCTTTTTAACACTTTTTTAGGGTTGGATTATTATGGCAACTTTTGATTGATTGTATATTATTTGAGTCTCGTACCGGCAGGGATTGTAGGTGGGGGGAGTGAATGTACAGCGCTCTCTCCCACCTTCAATACCACGACTGAGGTGCCCTTGAGCAAGGCACGGAACCCCCAACTGATCCAGGCCGGCACGGCCAGCAAAATGGGGACCACGCTGTGTGTGTGTGTGTGTGTGTGTGTGTGGTGGTGTGTGGGTGTGTGTGTGTTCGTCACATCTCTCTTGATTCATGGAGATAGTTTTGAGTTTAATCAGTAAAAACGATCTGTGTCTGGTCTGTATGGTCAGGTTGTTCATCGTGATCTGGACTCCATCCGGGATGAGTATCTGCGTCTGAGGGAGAAGATCTTGCGAGAGCTGGAAGGAAGCACTAACGCAGAGCAGACCCGCTACCTGCGCTCTGAACTGGACCACATCAACCAGAAACTGGGCAGCCTGCAGGGCTTCTCAACTGCTTATATCCAGAGGCAAGAACATTTAAAACAACTGATATGGCATCTATTCATTCTATTAATATTTTGATTTTGCTCTCTTCCTAAGCCTGCTGAAATGTCTTGCTGTCTACAGGAGACATTTGAACCACATAGAGTTTAGCGTGCTTACACTTTACTTGTATGCTTATAGTTACTTATAGTCGTTCTACTAACTATAAGTAACTTTGCAGCTACATGTCAACTAAGATTATTAGTTGACTGCAAGGTTATGGTCAAGGTTTGTAGAATAAGTCGGCATGTGCTTACAGTCAGTAGAATGTGTGTTGGACATAACTGTAAAGTGTTAGCAGATATTAAGCAAACAGTCTACTAATACTCTAATGACTGCTAGTTGACATGTATTTGCTTATAGTTAGTAGAATGTCTGAAGTGGACTAGTGGAATAAAGTGTCACCTGGCTAATCTATTGGCATTATACTAAATATGCCATTACACTCCCATCTTGCTGTACTCAAAATGCACATTGAAATGGATTAGGTCCAAAAAGCACCAGTATGAAACAATCTGAGACAAAAGTGGACAAAATAGTACCTTCATTAGCAGCTGTAAACAGTATTATATCTATGGCGTCAGTATTGTAAATCCATAAATCCATACAATGTTTCTTTTTCGCTCTTGCAGCGTAAATAAGCAGTGTATCCTTGACATCTAAGATCCAAGAACATATATAAGCTTTCTCATTTAATTAACCTATGAATGGCTTACTTATAGTTGTTTCTGTCCATCAAGGTTAGGTGTGACAGGAGAAGGTATTAGTGTGATAATTAATTAGCAGTAATCTTCTCACAGTTTTTTTTTTCTCATAAGGATTTGTCTGTGTTTCCAGGCTCACTGCTGTTCAGGCTCTGCTCCAGAACCTCCTGCAGGCTGAGGACATCATTAAAGTCCATGAGGCTCGTCTGACAGAAAAAGAGACTTCTTCTCTTGATCTGAACGAAGTGGAAAAGTACCTCATGACTCTTAAGGTGAACTTAATATTTTTATTACTGTAATAATTAATATGACCCCTTGTCTTTTTTAACCAGGTACATAATGTGTGTGTGTCTGAGTTATTATAGTTCATTAAAACAAAAACTTAAACTATTTTTGTAATAAAAAAATGATAATTTCTTGAAATAAAATAAATGTTACCTGAAATAAAATACACTATAAAAAAAACGTTATTTCAGCTAGTTGCCAAAGCAACATTTCTTATTTGAATTTAGTTTAACTTGATGTAATAAAATAACTACAACTAAAACTGAGATAATAATTAATAAAAAAAACTATATAGACATTTATTTATGTATTTATTTATTTATAAAACAAAAACTACTAAAAATGACAAAAAAAACTAAAATTCTAACTAAAATTAAAATGGAAAATGTAAATATTCATAATATTAACAAAAAACATTGTGTGTGACATGCACCGTCATTTTGAGTCATTTTGACCCTAAAACACATTTTGAGTTTTATGCACTGAATGAAAAAATGATAGGATTAGGGTTATTGTATATTGTAAGATATAATAATTGAATGGTGGTTGTCATGAAAAATGTTATAAATGCCTAAAAAATAAGTCATTTTTGACTGAAGTAGGAGATTTACTCAAGCATACAAATTCAATAATTAAAATAAGTATTAGAATCAAAATAAATGAAATTCTTAAAATATCAATAAAAGGTTAAATAAAAATATAACACATTTACAATACAGTATATTCAGAAAGTATTCAAAACCCCTCTTTTTTCACACGTTATTATGTTGCAGCTTTAAAGGAAAAGTCAGTGTTGTAGTCATGTAAGTCCGAGTTAAGACAGAGACCTGAAAAGAGTCTAAATTGTTCAGACAGTGTAAATATGGTTTCTTTAGGAGTGACGGAAAACCTCTTTTCACACCAGCGTCACAAAAAAAAAAAGTTTTTTCTTATAATCGCATGTCTCCAAAAATGTCTCGTCTTGACTTCCGACTCAAAACGATTGTGCATGTCACTTATATATTTCTGTTTGATTATGTCTTGTGCCGTGCAGACGATGAAAGCAGAGCTGGAGCAGAAGAAAGGTGTTTTGAAGGCTATGGAGACTGAGCTGTCCAAGGCCGTGCACTGGAACAGTCAAATAGACAAATCTTTCCACCAGTGTGATGTGGACCTGTCCAGATACTCAGAGCTCGCTGGACAGATGACTGACCGCTGGCGCCGAATTGTGGCTCAGATTGATAGCAGGTATTGATAAATATGCTGTTCTGGCAAGAATTTCCACATGCACTTTTGGGATGCACAATGGTAAATGGTGTAGAAATGTAGAAAGTATGACCCACCATAGTTTCATTCAATTTCGCGTGCTTGTTTGTCAGGGTATGGGACCTGGAGAAACAGGAGAAACAGCTGAATCACTACAAGCAAACCAACTCCATTATGAACAAATGGATTCAGGAAACACGTCAGCGCCAAGATGCCCTCCAGATTACTAAATTCAACAGTCTGGACAGTTTGATGGACCACCTCAACCAACAAAAAGTCAGTGCAATACACTTAAAATAAAATACCCACATTTGGTTAAGTGTACAAAGTCTAGCGAGGTGATTTTCTAGATGAAATTATCACATTGACAAGATCACCTTTTCCAAAAGGTACTAATATGTACTTTTAAGGTACTAATATGCACAGGGGTAAATTTCTGAGAGTATGCAACGGAGGCACTTTTAACACGCCAGAGGTGTAAAGTTTGGTTTTTAGTACCTGAGAACCAAACTTAAGTAAATGTAGAGATACTGTACAGCGAAACTGACTCCATTAGAGTCACCAACTCTAAAACCACTTCGGTAAAACGTCTTAAAGTATCTGATTTAACAGTACTCAAGTATTTACCTCAAACTCAACATAGGCTCAAAGATGCATTAGAGAAATGCCAGTGAAAAACAAGAAACAGCTGATTTGCGAGGAGAGCAAGCACGTTTATTTTCCAAAATAGAAATAAAACTGAACACCTTTATCGCATTAAATGAAGGTCGTCACAGCAGCCACTTAAACGCTTAAAGTCTCGGTTAAGCTCAAGCTCTCCCACTATTTGATCTTATATTTTGTAAAATGCATTTTTTTTTCTCATCTGAATTTAAGGAGGCTCTACTTCTGTTTCTTAACTTGCTTGTTAAATACCTGTAAATAGTATGAAAGAAAAGTAAGTTTGGATGGAATATACTAAAATATGGCCTCTCTATCACCAAAGATAGAAATATGAAAATGTGGAGAAGTTATTTTAAGTCAGTTGTGTCATGGAGCATCAAGACCCTCTGACAGTAAGAATTTCCAATGAAGTGCACATAAAAAAGGCCTTTTGAACAAGTATCATGTGGTTCTGTGCTTCAGATCTTGTTGCTCTCCGTGCAGTAATGTATGTCCGTAGTGCAATTTTAATTTGATTAATTAAGATTTTACTGATATATTCTGGTTAAGAAAGTGAATTTTGGATTTGGATAAAGATTGCGTAAAATATTTAATTGAGAAAATGATGTTGTCAATGAGCAGGCGCTGTATTCTGAGATCAAAGGAAAGAAAGAAAAAGTGGATGATGTGGTCAAAGATGCAGACACGTGCGCTGCCTCCATAAAGGTGAGACTTCTTGTTTTGATAATTACAAGAAGTATATGCAAATTATGCAAAAGTCTCAGTTCTCATATAACTGTTTTCGCAGGACTATGAGCTCCAGCTGGCATCCTACAGTGCAGGACTGGAGACGCTGCTCAACATTCCCATCAAGAGGACTATGCTGCAGTCTCCATCCACTGAACTGAGGCAGGAGGTAATCATATTACATCCAAGATTTAAAGATTAGGTCCAATGTTTCACACATAGTACAAAACATGATGAATTAACATCACAGTTCGAGTGATTTACTGTATTTTGAGTTTATGAGTGAATTTTCTGCCTTCACTGACTTATAACTGTCTCACTAAAGGCGGCAGAGCTGCAGTCACGCTACATAGAGCTCTTGACGCGTTCAAGCGACTACTACAAATTCCTTGGGGAAATGATGAAAAACATGGAGGAGTTAAAGGTAAATTTATGAAAATTCATGAGATGCCAGTGCCAAACAGCATGCAAATTTATGATCTATATTATTTTAGCTTTTGTAGAAATTTAAGAATAAGGAAATGGAAACATAAACATGCAAAGATGTTGTGAAATCCAATACATATTTAACATTAAAATAGTAATAAATAAAAAAATGGACATAGTAGCAGGGCCAGGGTTATTATAGGTTAACTAAATTAATTTTAACCAATAAAAAATGATAATATTGAAACAAAGAAACTGAAATTGTATATATGTATCGCGTTACGGTTTTTGCAAATGAACTCTCTTCATAATATATATTATATCTATTTAATATTCCAGGTAGTGGCAACATCCCTCATTTTCAGTTTAAATTGGAGTACTAAAATAACTAAAACTAAAAACTAATACTGAAAAAAAACCTTTATTGGCATATATTTAAAAAACAAACTTCTAAAAATGACAAAAGTAATAACAAAATTACTAAAACTTAAACTGAAAATGAAACCTATAAAAATAAAAACTCATTCAAAATATTAATAAATACTATAGTAGTATATAATTAATACTAAAATAACACTGATTGGAAGTTTAACAGACAACGTTTGTTTGAGAATGTTTTCTTTACATTTACAAGTAAATTTGTTTGAAGACTATTTTTGTCACCCGTAACAATTTTGTCACCTTTTTTAGGACACTAACGATTGGTCACTACATAGTCAAGTTATTTTAACAGGTTTAGGATTAAAGCTGAATATTAGGGCTACACTTTCTTTTGATGGACCCCTTTAGAATTCTGTTAACTATAAGCAGTGGCGGGCCGTGCATTTTACGCCTAGGCCTTCAGTGGCGTCCTACATGAATTAATCCATCTCTTCATACCATCACAATGATGCCACAGCTATAGAAACCATAAACATTACACAGTAATGCAGTATAACAGGGCACTACATAACAGACAGGTATCTTATGTAGCGAGAATGAACGCCATTACTAAAGAAAGAAACCCAATTAACAATTAAAAAACATACATCATATGTAGTTGAAGCATTAACCTAACAAAATGACAAATACAGTCCATCCGATGTTCTTAAAGACATCTATTCACCCAAACGCATTTATACCTTACATATAGCATTGGTATAAAACAAATAAGGTGATTACATGCGTTTTAAACTTGATCTAACAGTTTAATGTTCTCTTACGATTTCGTCTTCACGAGTCTCCCCGCGTCTGCCAGCGCACTGCGGGAGGAACTACTGGTTAGCACGCTACTAGGAAGTGGCAGTACATAAATAATTCATACAAGACGATTGAAGAAAAGTGTATGGATGTGTTTTAAGTACCTCTGACCGCTGGTCTGCCTCTGCCAGCAGTGCTGCGGCCAGAGGAAAAGACCGGTTAATACAGCTCCACTCGGGGGAACTGAGATATTCTTACGGAAACTTAAACGTAGCTTTATATCTTGCAAATAACATCAAAATAAACACATAAAGCTAAAAGTCAAAAAATGAAAATGAACCTACCGTACTCTAGTGGTTTTTTATCTTCACGAGTCTTTCACAGAGCTGGTGCTGAGGAGGTGTGTGGTTGTTTTTCAGTCATTAGGACTACTGTTTTTAGATTGACTAAATATAGCAGGCAAATATTTTTTCAAAATGCACTGAAAATCTAAACCTGAGAAACAGTAATAAAAGTTACTAAGTTTTAATAAAATGATTTAAAGTGATGCTGTTTGCTAGCTAGTATGCTAACCATCCAATCAAAGGACGAGAAAATAATGACGTTATCGTTAGCCAGCTAGATGACCCTGGTGCTGCCAGCTCGAAATCTGATTGGTTAAAACAACGGTTTCATTGCCATTGATTTAAGCTAACAGACGCCTGCACTGTGAATTCTGAAGGCCTTAAGGCAGATTTCTTTGACCCTGGCAACACGATTGCTGAAATATGATTGGATAAAAGCTCTAATATAAACATACACTGCTGAAACAGTGCAACCAAGAGAAAAGCTATGAAATGAAGAGAATAGACTATTGGAAATAATTTAATACACATTCATGGAAAAATATATTAAACTAAATCAGTGATTCTGATAGTGTTTAGGCCAGCAGAGAAGGCTTTGCTGGCCCTGACGGCCCACCACTGACTATAAGTAACTTTGCAACTCCATGTCAACTAGCAGTCATTAGAGTATTAGTAGACTGTTATGATAGGGTTAGTAGAATAAGTTGACATGTACTTGCAAAGTGACTTATAGTCAGTAGAATGTGTGTTGGGAGCATCAAAATAAAGTGTTAGCAGATATTAAGCAGACAGCCTACTAATACTCTAATGACAGCTAGATGACATAGAGTTACAAAGTTACTTACTGTGTAGTCAGCAGAATTTCTAAAAGGGACCATGAAAATAAAGTTTTACCAGTATTAATAGTGCTGATACCAAGTGCAATACATATAGGAAACAAAAAGGAAACACAAATGTTCAAAATGTTTTCTTAAAAGTGAGAATTTGTTATGCTTGGAACTTGCTACCCTTATCTTACACTATTCAATATGGCATTTTTTTTAGATGCGGAACACTAAAATTGACCTTTTGGAGGAAGAACTAAAACGTCTCAAGGACAACCTTAAAGATCAAACACAAAAGAACATGTCACTGGAGGATAGTCTGGCTCGCTATCGACTGGAGCTGACCCAGTCTAAAGAAGAGCTTATATCTATAGAGGAGATCAAGAGAACCCAGGCTAGGCAATGCAATACTACTCAGGAAAGCCTGGACAGTACCCAGAATCAGCTGAAGAAGTTACAAGATGAGCTGTCCCGCCTCACCTTCCTCATCGAGGAGGAGAAACGCAAACGCAGGCTGGCTGAGGACCGATACACCACTCAGCAGGAGGAGTATGAGCTCGCTGTCCGCAAGAGACAGAAAGAACTGGAGGAGCTCAGTTTGTCCAAAAGTCAATTTGAAAGGGCCATCAAAGAAAAAGAGCGGGAGATTGAACGGCTGAAATTACAGCTGGAGGATGAAGCCTCCCGGCGCAATGCAGCAGAATTAGAGACCTCAAAGGTAAGAACACAGTTGAACCAGGACATTAATAGCCTAAAGCAAACTTATGAATCTGAGATCCACATCACCAAGACCAGTGTGCTCAAGGCAACACAACAGAAGGAGGAGCAATCATCAACTCTGAGACTTCAGCTGGATAGGTTAAGCTCTGAGAAAAGAGACCTGGAAGAGGAACTCAGAAAGCTGCAGCTTTCGTTCTCCCAAGTTGAAGCGGCACGAAGAAAAGCAGAAGAGGACGCTCATCAGCAAAGGTCTTCGGCAACCGAGGGGAGCAGGTTCAAGAACGAACTGGAGTCACAGATTCAGGTCATAACGCGTCAAAGGGAAGAGACTGAAACGAGATACAGGGTGGAACTGACAGAGGCCAACAGAGCTGCTCAGGAAAAGACCCGTGAGATTACCTTGCTGACCCAGAATCTCCAAGACGAGACCAGGCGGAGGAAAGCCTTGGAAGTTGAGAATCAAAGTCTCAGACAGTCTCAGACTGAACTGCTCTCTAAGCACACTTCAACCACCGAGACCATTAACAAGCTAAAGATCTCTGAGCAAGAACTACTCATTATAAAGCGAGACATGGAGACACAAAAGAACGAAAAGAGCACGTTGGAAAAGAATGCCATCAGGCTGCAGAGTTGCATCAGTGAACTGCAGACAAAGGTGAACGAGTTGCAGGCAGAACTGGAAAAGGAGAAGAGGAGTAATCAGGATGAGCTCACAAGGAGGAAAAGGATCGAAACCGAGCTGGAGAGGGTCAATCAGATGTGCTGTGAATACACCTCTACCATCAAAACTCTAAGGGTCCATCAAGATCAGGAAAGTGCCTCTGGACGCAGATATGAGCAGGAGCTTCGTAATTCGAAAGATGAGTTGGAGAGAAGCCAGAAGGAATATAAAATCACAGTAGAGAATCTGAACAGAGTCAATGCCGAATTGAAAGCTTTGCAACAGCAGCTTCTGCGGGAACAAGCCCTTGTCCGTGAGGCCAATCAACACAACGATTCCCTCTACAAGACCATAGAAGAAAAGAGTCGAGTGCTAAATGAGAGCACCAGCGAGATCGAGAAGTTGCAGAGCCTCACCCAGAATCTCACCAAAGAGCGTCTGCGGCTGGAGGAGGAACTGAGGACTGTGCGACTAGAGCGAGATGACGTGAAAAGAAGCCTGAGCACCATTGAGAGTGAAAGCGCTTCCCGATTGTCTGCCATTCAATTCCAGTTACAAACCAGCAATAACAGAGCACTGGAACTGCAGGAACTAATCAATGAACTGACTAAAGAGAGAGAAAATTTAAGGGTGGAAATTGCCCAAATCCAAAAGCAGTTCTCGGAGGTATTTTTTTCTGAGCGACAGAATCAAAAATGCATCACCAATTTAAGATATATAAAAATGGCTTTGCTGGATAACCCTTTACTGCATAATGCTTTACCTTTGAAAGCACATTTTCTGCATAACACTGCATGG
The DNA here is from genome assembly GCA_018155175.1 of Sinocyclocheilus anophthalmus. Classification (NCBI taxonomy): domain Eukaryota; kingdom Metazoa; phylum Chordata; class Actinopteri; order Cypriniformes; family Cyprinidae; genus Sinocyclocheilus; species Sinocyclocheilus anophthalmus. Next base: position 87,146 of record JADLZN010010742.1, read on the forward strand.
TTACAATCTTTCCACAAAAAGCTTTTTTAATATTTGCTTTGATAACATAATTTTTGTTGTTCTATTCTAACTATGTTTGAATCAGTATGGTGTTGGTGTTATAATTCTTTCCTTTGTTAAATCCTCTAAATTAATTATAATCTGACACAGTTCATCAATAAATCATTTCTCTTTTATGTTCACAGACATCCATGATGATCCAGCAATCTGATGCCAACTACAAAGAAATTGTGCAAGAAAGAGATAGTCTTCTAGTCAAACTGAAGCTGTCGCAACAAGACAAAGACAAGCAGCAGCGCTCCGAAGAAGAGCTCCGGCGCATCAAACTCTCCTTGGACTCTGAGATCAAACAGAAGCAACGTCTCCAGGATGAAATTGATAAAATTACCAAGGATTTCAAGTACTGGAAAAGCCAATACGAGTTAAAGGAAGGGCAGATCAGACAGAGCGAGTCAGATCGAGACAAAGTACAGAGAGACAAGGCCTCATTGCAGAGTGAGATCCAAAGATTGACTGCTGAGCTGAGGAGTCTGGAAGAACGCTTCAAGAATCGTCTTCAGAGCTCGGACAAGGAGATCTCAGAGCTCATAATGAAGAAGGAGGCTTTGGAAAGGGAATTGAAGTTATTGCAACAGCGTCCGGTTGCATGTTGTCGGTGTACACAAACCAGTCAGTCTGTCTCTGAGAGTAGCAGCCAGAAACTGACCGTGAAAGGTCTCCGTGGTGAGGTCTCACTCACAGAGCTTGTAGACTCCAACTTGCTTGATCAGACCGATTTGGATAAAGTAAACCGAGGACAACTAACAGGCAAAGAAATTGAGGACAGACTCAGATCGTACCTAGGCGGCTCGGATTGCATCGCTGGTATCTACGATGAGGCCAATGATAGGGTCTTGCCCTTTTACCAGGCCATGAAAGATGGTCTACTTCGGCGAGGAACCACCCTGGAGCTCCTGGAAGCCCAGGCTGCCGCTGGTTTCATAATCGATCCAGTCAACAATGTCTGCCTGACAGTGGACGAGGCATGGAGGAGAGCTCTTGTGGGAAAGGAGTTTAAAGACAAGCTTCTGTCTGCTGAAAAGGCTGTGACAGGATACAAGGATCCTGCAACAGGAAAGATCATCTCACTCTTTCAAGCAATTGAGAAGGAGATCATAGAGAAGGGTCATGGGATTAGACTGCTGGAAGCTCAGATAGCCAGTGGTGGCATCATTGATCCTAAAGGGAGTCATCGGATTGATGTGGAAGTGGCTTACAGGAAAGGTTACTTCGACCGCGAAATGAACGAGATTTTGACATACGAGGGCGATGACACCAAAGGTTTCTTTGATCCCAACACCCATGAGAACCTCACATATCTACAGTTGAAAAAGAGGTGCATCAAAGATCCCAAGACTGGGCTTATCCTGTTGCCTTTGAAGGACAAGAAAAAGCCAAAGCAAACGACGTCTCAAAAAAACACACTGCGCAAGAGGAGAGTGGTGATTGTAGACCCTGACACCGGCAAAGAGATGACTGTACGAGAAGCGTACCATCGTGAGTTAATCGACTATGACACTTTCCTGGAGCTTTCGGAACAAGAGTGCGAGTGGGAGGAGATCACTATCGAAGCATCTGACGGCAGCAAACGTTTACTTATTGTCGATCGCAAAACCGGAACCCAGTATGACATTCAAGAGTCCCTAGATAGGGGAGTTATTGATAGACAAACTCTGGACAAGTACCGTGCCGGGACTCTGACACTCCACGAGTTCGCAGGTCTGATCACAAGTAAAAGCAGCGGTTCTGAGCTTTCCATCTGCTCCAGCAGTCCTGAGGATGTTGTTACTTGCAGCAGTCCAACACAGATTGCGCCATCATCTCCAACCATCCGCAAACGTTTTGCTAGCGTATCCATTACGCTCTCCCCTCCATCTGATATTTTTGATGACCAGAGCCCCGTGGGAGCCATTTTTGATACAGAAACCCTTGAGAAGATAACCATCCCCGAGGCACAGCGACGTGGAATAGTGGACAACATCACTGCTCAGCGGCTCTTGGAAGCCCAGGTTTGCACTGGAGGGATTGTCAATCCTGCTACTGGCCAGAGACTCTCCCTGAAGGATGCTGTACAGCAAAGCCTTATCGATGAAGACATGTCCGTCAAGCTAAAACCAGCACAGAAGGCTTATGCTGGTTTTGAGGATGTGAAGACCAAGAGGAAACTTTCTGCCGCAGAGGCCATTAAGGAGAAATGGTTGCCTTACGAGGCAGGGCAGAGGTTTCTGGAGTTCCAGTACCTGACGGGTGGAATCGTAGAGCCAGAAACTGGCCGCCGGGTGAGCATTGAGGAGGCCATCCGGAGAGGATGGCTTGATGGCAAAGGGGCACAGAAGCTGCAGGACACGAGGAACTACATTAAGAACCTGACCTGTCCTAAAACCAAACTTAAAATCTCATACAAAGAGGCCATGGATAACTGCATGGTGGAGGAGAACAATGGCATGAAGATGCTCCAGGCAACTTCGATGTCTACCAAAGGTATAAGCAGCCCCTACAACGTGTCCTCGGGAACAAACTCTCGTACAGGATCCAGAGCAGGGTCTCGTACCGGATCAAGAAGTGGATCACGCAGAGGCAGTGTTGACTACACCTCTTCGGTTACTTACAGCTACATGTCATCTTAACTATAGTGTAATTCCTATGCTTAGAATGTACAATTTACATTTAAGAATGATTTTCTATTCATGAGGAAGTATGGTTTTGGGATACAGAATGTAGATTAACTTCTTTTACTAGCGCTGATCAATTGGCTTGGGTGTTTAAAATGTTTTTCGATCTTTATGTTTTGTCAATGCATTGGATTTTTGATTATTTACTCATGGGGAATCTTAGATTTATCATGACATTTAACAATGTTTTCATTATTCCTTATTTGTTTATTCGCTAGCCTATATGTTTTCTAATATCTTCCTTTGCATGTTTCATTGACATTTTACATTTATTAATTTAGCAGACACTTCTGTCTAAAACAACTTACAAATAAGAAATGTAACGAGCAATTAATCACCAGCATTATCCATAGTTTAGAAAACTATATCAGGAAACAAGTACTTTTTTATTTAAAACATCTACTGACATAGTATCAACATGAATCTACTAATTTCAAAGCGGAAATATGATATTGTTTGAGATTTGCTTTTAATAATCTGATTGAGTTTATATGGAGCAATTTCAACAATAAAAACTATCAAATTATAAACTACCATCCTCTCTGGTATTTATTACTACAACAGTCTAAATTATTTTTATGACACCACATTTGTCAATTTCCTATTACGCTTAACATTTTTTTTCATAGGCATAATTTGCGGGTGCACAGGTCCCAACCACTTTTTGCCACAGATGATTTTGTCCCCAACACTTTTTGAAAACCACTGAAAATATCATGCAGAAGGCTTACAAAGCAAAGAAAAGCCAACCTAATTATTATTTGGACAAATTTGTAATGAACACACATAGGCATACATCGGACACACTGTACATTCAACAATCAGCATCCATGTGCAATTTAACAAAAACATCAAAAAGGAAACCAGAAAACAATGAAAAAACAGGTAATTTAAAACTACTAAAAAACATTTGATATCTCTGCTTCAGTATCATGAACACAAAGTGGCTTGCTTTTTGAGCAGATAAACACTGTGCAAAACAGTTCAAATATGAACATGACAACAGACATGAATAACATAACATTATGAAAGCATAAACAACAAAATAAAACAGCACATGATTACAAATCCAGCAAAGGAAGACTATGCAACTATTAAGAATCAATTTCATTAGTGTGCATCCATAGAATGGTAAGTTAATCATCCATAAAATTGCTTGATCTTTATTATTTTAATTATGTATAGAGAGAGAGAGAGAAATTATCTGGCACCACCTGTGAATCCTGTTTTTGCACCTTTCATCATGAGTTTGCACCTTAAGCAAGTTTGTGTAATCATCCTCAGGCTATATGTTGTCAACATATAGGTATATGTTCGCATGACATAACCCACGCTTACATTTAGTACCATCAAAGGCTTATATCTGCATGTAATTTACAGTAATATATAATACAGTCATTGTTACCTCCTGTAGGCTATCATATAGCACAATGCATATAGTAAACAAACACTGCTTATAATATTACACAAATTCACAGTGACTCAGCTTTTATCTAAAAGCCATCTAGCTACTCATTTCAGTATTACAGTTCAGATGCTAAGCATTTAATTTGTTCATATTGTAAATAACAATTAATATTTGGTCAATTTTGACCAAACCATACATGCAGATACCTATGTATTCAACCTCAGTTATAACATGAATAATAGAATAGGAAGAAATTAAACATAGAGTAAACTTCATATATTCTGAATCCTGTTAAAGTAGATGTTTATACAATAGGTTCTCTGCAGTGGAACTGTGCTCCTGTGGAGCTTTTTGTAGTTAATGATTAATATCAGCATCAATAGGAGCTTCATATAACACTGTAATGATGCAGCAGCACAATCACTGATTATCTGTTGATTTAGCAGAACTTCAGTATAGTAACTCTAGCAACTGTGCAGGAAATATACATTTGTTCACCAGGGAAATACTTCATACAGGATATTAAAGTGGCATGTTCAAAAGGTGCATTAAATATGATACAAATAATACTGCACAACCTAATATAAACCGGGAGGCGTAGATAAACAGAGTCATTTCCTGTCTGTGAAGATACATTGTAAAAGAGTACAGGCTGTTGACCTGAACCCGGACACTGGCACGCAAGGTCACGCCCCTTCACTGGAAAATAACTCGTTTGAAAGGCCTATTTCTTCAAAATAAAATTTCAGATGAAAACCTATGATTTCATACATGCATATAAATAATTACCTGTTTTTTTTTTTAATGGACCCAATTGTTATCATTTTTTTTCGCGACAAAATAGTCGATTCATTACGCATTTAAACGCATTGTTCTAATTGTTTAGTTGCGCAAGTGTTTCAAAAAGACTTTTATTTTGTAAACGCGGATAGCAGCGTCACGTAGACGTGTTACATGTTACATCACTCTGTTCCCGACAGTCACGCGTAGCAGCTCTCAGCCGGCGAACACTTCCTAAACGGGTATGTTATAACCTTCATTTAATATCTGATTGTTTTGCTAATATAATACAATGTTATAGTTTAATTACAAAGAGCGACAGTGATCACGTGTGCTCTCAGAAACTGCTAACTCTTGAGGAAATGTCGCATCTTTTCATTGAAAGCTGGTGATAGGATGTAAATCAAAAGACTGTCATTGCTGGTTATATTTTATTACATATGTGCATCAAGTGAGAACTGTGTAAAATCATGTATTAAGTGGCCTGTGTGCATCGGTTGACCTTCATATAACATGTCATTAGTAACCACTAGCTCAACTCGGTCATCAGTTGAACTTTTCCTTTCAGTTTCCTTGATGTATTCTTTGATATATCATTAACCTCCTCTTGCTACAGCACACTAATGACCTAAGGTCATGGTTCTAAACTTAAAAATAAAAATAAAAAAAAATCACGTTTTACCGTACAATATGGTTCGTAAGTCAGAATCTATTAAAGGGGTCATATGATACGATTTAAATTTGTCCTTTCTCTTTGGAGTGTTACAAGCTCTTGGAGCATAAAGAAGATCTGTAAAGTTGCAAAGACTAAAGTCTCAAACTTAAAGAGGTATTCTTTATAAAAGTTAATAGTCAGCCACACCTACCTAAAACGCTCGTCAAACACGCCCCCACATTCTATGTCACGATGTGGAAATATTTGCGTAATGCCACCCAAATATTCATGCAAAGGCGGCGTGGTTTCAGAAACCGCAGTAGTGTTGATACAGCATGTCAGGGAGACGCTGTGTTTCAGTGCGAAAGCAACAGCACTTTATTTGGCCTTACGGAAGTAGATGCAATTAGGAATCATTGGTTAAGATTTATTTACAACAGAACAGCACAACCCAGATGTTCTAATTTGCCAACGCATTTATGGACGACCAGTATTTTGACCTAGCAGAGTAACAAGGCTGGCTGTGCCAAGGCTATTCACAAAAAAAAAAAAAGGGTCCATTCCGACTTTGCTATGACAACCTGGCGCTTCTGAATCAGCGACTGTAATATGTTTTGTTATTAGTTTAAGTATTTGCTATTGACTGTTTAAATGCGGAGTTTTGCGCAGCGCAGAGTACCGCGTCGTGTGTGTGGTGTGTTGTGTGTGTGTGTGTGTGATGTGTGTTTGTGTGTGTGTGTGAGGGTACCGTCCACATCAAGTAGAGTGACCTGGCGGTCCAGATCATAGCACGTCAGCTGTCTTAACCGTGGCTTGTGTACACATACTAGCTTCATCATTGTGTCGGTCACGCGACTCTGTTGCCCTTTCGGGCTTGAACTGATGGTAAACAATGACATTATTAACTGTTTGGATATTACTTTGAAAGCTGAAGCTCGCGATTATGGTAAGTGGCGTTACATTTCCGATGAGTGCTTGCGGTGTTCGGCCAATTAATGCACTGGGTCAGCTGGCCAATCATAGCAGACTGCGCTTGTCGGAAGGAGGGACTTTGTTGAAAACGACGTGTTTGAGAGAGGTGGTGCATAGAGGACCTACAATAATGTACATAATGAAAAATAAAGTGTTTTTGGGAACAGTAAAGCATGTCAACATATTCTGTTACCCCAAATACACAAAATAATGATCTTTAAAAAAGCATCATATGACCCCTTTAAAACCTATGTGCCTGTAACAACTTAATACTTTACTAATTTATTGGCCAGTTGTAAACGGGCGATATTAAGTCATTATGATTATTTGACGTGGCAACTTATAAACCTGTAACAACACAAAATACAAGTGTGATAGAGAATGTATTAGTTACACTTATCTAGTGCAAAAAGCTTCAGAGAATGGCACTGTCGTTTAATTTATGACATCTAATCTTTATTCAATATTGCCTTTTAGCCAAGATGACTGCCATGGAATACGAAGACAATGAATCCAAGTTTATCAGAAAAGCCAAAGAGAATCCATTCGTCCCTGCAGGTAAACCATTTAAACATTTATAACTTGTTACTTTCTCACGTATGCACTAAGTATTTAGTTTGTATCTCATTATTAAGTCACATGGCTTTTTGGAGCACAAAACCAGTCATAAGGGTCAATTTTTCTAAATTGAGGTTTATACATCATCTGAAAGCTGAATAAACGAGCTTTCCATTGATGTATGGTTTGTTAGAATCGGACAATAGATACAACTATTTGAAAATCTGGAATCTGAGGGTGCAAAAAAATCTAAATATTGAGAAAATCATCTTTAAAGTTGTTCAAATGAAGTTCTTAGCAATGCATATTACTAATCAAAAATTACCTTTTGATATATTTACAGTAGGACATTTACAAAATATCTTCATGGAACATGATCTTTACTTAATATCCAAATGATTTTTGGCATAAAAGAAAAATGTATAATTTTGATCCGTAAAATGTATTGTTAGCTATTGCTACAAATATACCCCAGCGACTCAACACTGCTTTTGTGCTCCAGGCTCACATTTATAACATCACCTTAACTCTTTCATATATTTCATGTCTCTCTGTGATGTCTCTTAAGGGTTGGCTGGGTTCTTTGGCATTGTGGCGTACAGACTGTTCAAACTGAAGAACAGAGGAGATACGAAGATGTCAGTCCACCTGATTCACATGCGTGTGGCTGCGCAGGGCTTTGTGGTGGGAGCCATGACTTTAGGTGAGGTGCTTTGCTAGATTTACACATGCAGAAATGTATTGTTTAATGCAATATTTTGTCTTTTTGTTTGCAGGAGTGATCTATTCAATGTACAGAGAGTACGTTCTCAAACCTCACGAAGCACAGAAGGCGTTAGAGCAGAAGGCATTGGAAAAAAAGTGAAGAGAAATGTGTTAGATTCCTGCGATATCCTTAATACCAACGGTTTGTGTTTATTGCTAACTTTTTAAAAAATAATTTCTTGAAACAGTTTCCTTTTTAAACTTTAATAGACCTCAGAAAAGGAGGTTAGGTTGCCTGGCATGTTTAAGAAACATTGTACAGTATGCGGCGGAATTGTAGCTATTTTGCTACCGCCAACTACTATTTATTTATCATATCAGTAACAAACTGATGAGAACTATTTTAAGGTGTTTTTTTGTTACTGAAAATAGTTGGATTAGTGTAATTTCTGCTGAATGCTGCTGCTCTTGTGTCAGTGTTGTGCCCTTGTTTCATCACAGAAGTGTGGAATTAAGACCTTGTAACTCAAGATTCGTTCTTGTATCATTTAAGTCAATAGTCGAAAGAAATTCCAGGACAGCAAACCTAACGAACCATCATCTGAAATCTGACAATGCATTGAACACAATATAGGGACTTCACCACTGCTTCACTGTGTGTCCACGAGGAAGGAGAGGAGCTTGTTCTTTTGTAGATTTATTGATTGATTGTGTTACTGTGTGAGGTCATTATTGCACCTTTTTTTCATATTTCAAAACTGACACAAATTGTACTTTTAGAGTGATATATATTTTGAGGATCTCAGCTACCGCTGTGTTTATCTTTGCCAATAAAAACTGTTGTAATTCCAATAAACTCTTCTTGTTATTTCGCACTCGTGTGTTACTGTGATGTGTGTGTTTCACAGTCCTGCTCCGGGAGTCCCAGGATAGTACCATAAAGTATACAGTATGTCAGTTTTCTGTATGCATAATATGATTATGTTGTCAGGTGTGCTACTATAATACAGAATCCAAAATGCTTCTTTGATTTGAACGTCCATTTACAGTGGGATGAATGAACATTTATCTCGTGGTTTACTCATTGTTTGATTAGACTGCCAAAAAATTAGATGTTTTTACACACAATTAGAATTCATCATGGTTTATATGAACTATTGAACAGCCCGTCACACCCATGAACTGCAACCAACCATTTTCTGCTATCTGTATTTATTACATTTAATCATTTCACAAGACGACAAGTGACTAAGACACTTGGCAGAAATGCCTGTCACCAGTGACTGAAACACTCAGTTTAGCTCAATTTTTCTGGCCTCACTAAAATCACGTTAGGTTTGCACATCTCTACATAGATGATGTTGCCTAGTTTGTAGTGTGTAAGTACATACTGAATGTTATTGTAGGATATTTTGGACTTGCAGGTCTTTCTTTGGTACCATCTCAATATCACTGAGATTCAGAACAAAGATGAACAAACACCTTTCCAGGATCTGAGACTGATTTATCAATAACAAAAATAAGACCAAAGCCAAACAATGTGGAATAGATGTAACAGGTACAATGACACTATGCAAACTTCAAGGACAAATGTTGGTGTAGGGTGAGAGAAAATATGGTTTGTACTGTATAAAAACCATTATGCCTATGGAGAGTCCCCGTAAACCATAAAAACCAATGTGTATGTGTTCGTGTGCGTGTGAGTGTGATTGTGTGTGAGTGTGAGTGTGAGTGTGAATGTGAGTGTGTGTGTGTGTGTGTGTGTGTGTGTGTGTGTGTGTGTGAGTGTGTGTGTGTGTGTGTGTGTGTGTGTTGTGAGTGTGTTTGTGTGTGTGTGTGTGTGTGAGTGTGTTTGTGTGTGTGTGTGTGGGTGTGAGTGGGTTTTGTTGGGTGTGGGGTGAGTGTGTGCGTGCGAGTGCTTGCGTGCGTTTGTGTGTGCGTGGCGAGTGTGTTGAGGGCGAGTGTGTGTGGGTGTGTGAGTGTGTGTTTGTGTGTGTGTGTGTGTGAGTATTGTGTGTATTGTGTGTGTGTGTGTGTTGTGTGAGTGAGTGAGTGTTGTTGTGTGTGTTTTTGTGTGTGAGAGAGTGTTTGTGGTGTGTGTGTGTGTGTGTGTGTGTGTGTGTGTGTGTTTTGTGTGTGTGTGTGTGTGTGTGTGTGTGTGTGTGTGTGTGTGTGTGTGAGTGTGTGTGTGTGTGTGTGTGTGTGGGTGTTGTGAGTGTGGCGTGCGAGTGAGTGCGTGCGTGTGTTGTGCGTGCGGAGTGGTGTGTTGAGTGCGAGTGTGTAGAGGTGAGTTTGTGTGTGTGAGTGTTTGTGTGAGAGTGTGTGTGTGTGTGTGTTGAGTGAGTGATGAGTGAGTGAGTGAGTGTGTGCGTGAGTGTGTGTGTGTGTGAGTGAGTGGGTTGTTTTTGTGTGTTTGTGTGTGAGTGAGTGTGTGTGTTTGTGAGAGTGTGGTGTGTGTGTGTGAGTATGAGTGCAGTGTGAGTGATGTAGTGTTGTGTGGGTGTGATTATGATTGAGTGAGTGGTGTGGGTGTGTGTGTGGAGTGAGTGATGAGTGTGTGTGTGGTTGTATGTGGGTGGTGTGTGGTGTGTGGGGGTGTGGGAGAGGGAGTGATGAGTGTTTGTGTGTGTGTGTGTGTGTTTTGTGTGGTTGTGTGTGTGTGTGTGGTTTTGTGTGCGTGTAGTGTGTGCGTCGAGTGAGTGCAGTGCGAGTGTGTGTGTGTGTGACGTTGAGTGTGGTGTGGTGTGTGTGTGTGAGCAAAAAAAAAAAATATATTGAGTGAGGTGAGTTGTGGTGTGTGAGAGTGTGTTGTGGTGTGTGTGAGTATGAGTTGTGAGTGGGGTGTGGTGTGTGTGTGATGAGTGTGTGAGTGTGTGTGTGTTTGAGAGTGTGTGTGTGAGAGTGTGTGGTGTGTGTGCGATGAGTGAGTGAGTGAGTTGTGAGTGGGGTGGGTGTCGTGGATTTGTGATGTGTGTTTGATAAAAAATGAGTGTGGGTGTGATGAGTGCTTGCGTGTGTTGTTCGTGCGGTGTTGTGTTGAGTGAGTGCGCAGTGTGTGTGTGTGTGCGTTGTGAGTGTGTGAAGAGGGTGGTGTGCTGTGTGTGCGCGTGTGTGTGTGTGTGTGTGAGTATGCGTGTGTGTGTGTGTGTGTGTCTGTTGTGTTTGTGTGTGTGTGTTTGTGTGTGTTGTGTGTGTGTTTGTGTGTGTGTGTTTGTGTGTGTGTGTGTTTGTGTGCTTGTGTGTGTGTGCTTGTGTGTGTTTGTGCGCGTGTGTGTGTGTGTGTGCGTGCGTGAGTGCGTGTGTGTGTGTGTGTGTGTGGTGTGCGTGCTGAGTGCGTGCGTGGTGTTGGCGTGTTGTGTTTTGTGGTGTTCGTGTGTGCGTGTGCGCGTGTGAGCTGCGTGCGTGCTGTTTTTGTGCGTGCGCGTGTGGTGCCGTGCGCGTGTGTGTGTGTGTGTTGCGGTGCGTGTGTGCGCGTGTGCGGTGGTGTAGGTGTGCTCTTGTGTGTGTGTGTGAGCGTGCGTGCGTGTGTGTGTGTGTGGGGTGTTGTGTGGTTTTGTGTGTGTGTGTTGTGTGTTTTGCTTGGTGTGGTGGTGTGTGTGGTGTGTGTGCGAGTGGTGCGTGTGTGTGTGGTGGTGGTGTGCTCGTGGTGTTTGTGTGTGGTGCGTGCTTGCGTTCGTGTGTGTGCTTGGTGTGTTGTGTGTGTGTTTGTGTGTGTGGTTGTGTGTGTGTGTTTGTGTGTTTGTTTGTTTTTGTGTGTGTTGTGCTTTTGTGTTGTTTTGTGTGTTTGTGTGTGTGTTGTGTGTGTGTGTGTGTTTGTGTTTGTGTGTGTGCGTGTGTGTGTTGGTGTGTGGTGTTTGCCCCTCCCCCGCCTGTTGCTCTTTCCCCGCCCGGTCTTGCTGACCCCCCGTGTTCTTCCCCCCTCACATACACCGCATGTTGCTATTTCACAGGGCTGGATGAGACCAAAGTGTTCTTCACCCGTGATTGGTTTATGAAGGATCAAGGAGCATAAAAGGTCTACAGTGCCTAAAGAGGGAGCTCTGCTCATGCTTCCTGTTGAATGTTCTGCTGCTGGCTTGCCTGTGTGTTGAGATGCATGCTGGTTTGCCTCTTGTGTGCAACTTCTTTCCTTTGTATATGATATGTAGGCCTACTACATTATTATAAATATCTAAAAATCTTTTCCACATTTGTCTCACTCTCTGTCTCTCTGATAAGGAATTTAGTTATTTATTTTAGGCTTTTGTTGAGTGTTTCGGCCTTTAAAAAAATGATATCCTTTCAAAAAGAGTTGGAGCATTGATTTTTTATTATTTTATTTTCTAATTTCAAATATTTCTAATATCTGTATATAGACATGCATTAAGCTCCCACCATTGTACAGCTGTTTGTGTTACATAATTACATTCCTGTTGTTATGAATTATTTGTAACAAGTGACCTATTATTTTACTACTAATAAAACAGCCTAGTTAGATGCGCAGTGACTTCCAGTGAGGTTATCTGCACGCACTTCCTACACTTTTAGAAAAAAGGTACAAAAGCTTTTTCACCCCTTCAATAGGTACACATGTGTGCCTTATTTATCCCTCAAGGGTGGTTTTTAGCGCCTTAAAGATACATCTTAGTACCTCAAGTGCACATATTAGTACCTAAATAGTACATAGTAATACTTTGAATTAAAGGTATCGCTCAAGGTGACATCTTTTGTACCTTTTTACTCTGAGAGCGTGGCAACGCGTTTCCATGGAGACGGTCGTGTTGTTTACAAATGGACTGAAAATCTTTAGTGTTTATTAAATCACGGACTATATACTCTCTTAGATATATTTTTATGAATTTATTTTAACCATAACCATGTCAATCCCAATGCCAATTCTCAACTAAGTTGAGCGGAATGTTCCGGTAAGTTTTTGTTCAGGTTTAAACGGACCGCTTGAGAATCCTCTCCGGACTGTAGAATATAATAATGTTAACTTAAACGTTAATTTGTCTCAAATAATAGACATTGCTCTAATATCATACATATATGCTTTATAGGAGTAGTAGTAGTAATAAAAAAAATAAATGTTATTTTAATTTTATTATTGCATTTTATTTGCATGTCACTCACATTGCAGCTCACAGGGGTTTACAGACTAGCATTTATAAACATTAACACAGAGTAAACATAATACTAAAAATCAAATCATATAAAAGGACAAAAAGTGCCTGCAACAGGCGACCCATGCAAATGAGCTGAAGCAGGTGTGATGTGCTGTCTGGATGTTTCTTTGAAGCATGTTTGGACAGCTCTCATCTATAACTGCATTAGTTTGCATAAACAAGCTCTCATGCCATGTGTCAGATGTGTCATGTTGTCTCTGATCTCTCAGGGATGGATGGTGACCGTGATGAAATAAAGGAGCAGCTGAGGCTTCAGTGTCAAGCTCTTCAAGAGCAGCAAGTGCAGCGCATCCAGAGAAGACTGGAGATGAAGAAGCCGGACTCAAGCGCTCCTCCTCTCAGCGGTCCGGACAATATAAACTTCACAGAAGAGGATGATGACATGATGGGTCTACTCAACGCAAGGTGACACACGAAACACGAGGTCACAGAGCTGATATCACAAATATAATTATTAGGGACCATCATGCCAGAAATGAGACCTGGTAATTTAGCAGTCTGCATGGCGTCTCTCCCCCCTTTTATCACTTTAATTTAAAATTCTATTACCTCTGCATGGAGTCGTCTCTATTTTAGTTATTCAATAAATTAATAACGATAGACTATACACCAACACACACACAAACACACACACACACACACACACACACACACACACACACACACACACACACACACAGGTTTACATTTGTGAAAGTGGGGACTCTCCATAGGCGTAATGGTTTTATACTGTACAAACCATATATTCTATTGCCCTTTACCAACCCTACCCCTAAACCTACCCCTCACAGGAGACTTTCTGCTATTTCAGATTTTCAATACACTCCATTATGTGTGATTTATAAGCGTTTTGAAAAATGGGGACATGGGGTAATGTCCTGAAAAGTCACCTTCTCCTGTAATACCTATGTCATACCCTTGTCATTATACAAACTTTATGTCCTTCATAGGTCACAAAAAAGGAGCTGTTACACCACACACACACACACACGACGCACCACGCACACTCGCACACTCGCACACACACACACACTCACACACACACACACACACACACACACACACAACACACACACACACACACACACACACACACATTTACCATGTGTTAATTCGATATGCAGTGTGTATTAATGAAATAGTAATTGTACTCTAATTCAGAGTGATGCAGAATGAAAACAAACAGCTGCATGCTCATGTGAGGGAGCTGAGAGATGAGAACGGCAGACTCCATAAACTGCAGAGTGAGAAAGACTTTGAGATAAAACACCTGAGGAAGAAGAGAGACGAGGAAAGATTGGCTTTAGCAGGTAAACAGTGCACCATTTCTATTGCTGTGAGCTTGATAGAGGCCCCAAAAAAATTACAACTCTTACATCCGAAAATGTATTGCACTGCATGTGGCATCTGCAAACAAATCATATTCTAAAGTGTTTCTCTTTACTCAGAGAGTCTAAGAGTGTAGAGGTAAGTGGCTGCATGAAGTCAAAGTGTATTACTACTATTTTTCAATATTTCTGAAGGCAGTCAAGCCTTCTGCATAAAAAATTGTATTGTTTCAAAATGTAATTTAGTCCTGTGATGGATTTCAAAGCTTATGTTTGATGTATGTTATCAATGTTGAAAACCATTTGTGACCCTGGAGCACAAAAGCAGTCTTAAGTCGCTGGGGGATATTTGTAGCAATAGCCAACAATACATTGTATGGGTCAAAATTATACATTTTTCTTTTATGCCAAAAATCATTAGGATATTAAGTAAAGATCATGTTCCATGAAGATATTTTTTACATTTCCTACCGTAAATATATCAAAACTTAATTTTTGATTAGTAATATGCATTGCTAAGAACTTCATTTGGACAACTTTAAAGATGATTTTCTCAATATTTAGATTTTTTTGCACCCTCAGATTCCAGATTTTCAAATAGATGTATCACGGCCAATTCTAACAAACCATACATCAATGGAAAGCTTATTTATTCAGCTTTCAGATGATGCATAAATCTCAATATTGAAAACTTGACCCTTATTTTGACCCACATTTGTGTTCAAAATGGTGACCACTTTTATTTGTTGGGTTCTTTGATGAGCAGAACATGTATTTGAAATAGAAATCTATTATTACATTACAAATGTATTTACTGTCACCTTTTGATCAATTTAATGCATCCTTGTAAAACAAAAATCTTAATTTTCTTTCAAAAACATTAGGAACATTACTGTATATAACAACATATATTTTGAAAGATGCTACTTGTCGTGCCATCCTAATGCAATGCCATTCATACATTAAGTGCAGTGAGTCTGGTATATAATGAGTGTGTGACAGTCTTTTTAGTGCTTTCTTTGTGAAGGTACTGCTGGTCTGGCAGGAGATGCAGCAGCAACCAAAATTGTGGAACTGTCAAAAAAGAATCGAGAATTAGCAGCTGAAATAGAACGAGAGAAGACCAAAACGAAACAAGCAAACAATCGGGTCAAAGAACTGGAGAAAGAGGTAAAGATAAAACAGAATCGTTAACTCCTTTGATTTCGGATGCGTTTTTTTGTGCACTGTTCTGTGCTACAGCATGATGCATTCAAAGTTGCTTTTGTCAGCTCCTTCTCAGTGTGGGGTTTCATCAATATCATTGCTGTTTTATTAGCTTCAGGCCACATTGTTACTTAATCCTGGCAAGAAGACAACCAAAAAGCAGGATTCAAGGACTGTGAACGACCATCTTGAAGTAATATTGTGTTGATCATCATTTGGTACATGATTAGACGTTGGTAACTGTTTTGAATGACATTCGTTTCAATGTGTTTTTGTGTAGAACAGCCCCGTAGTACAATCCCTGCAGGAGAAACTATCTACAGCCCAACTCAAAATGACTGAATACCGCAACCAGATCCAGACCTGTAAACAAGAGTTAAAAATAGCACACAAGGTTTGTTCACAATAAATCCTGTCATTCATATGAATTGGTTCCAGTAAACATCATGTGATGATTTAGTGGAACTGTTTTGTCAGGTGTTGACCTGTGAGGTGGGCGAGAACGTCAATATTCAGCAGATACTGTGTAACCCGGGAGGCTGGAGAGGCCGTTCTCAGCAGATCCTCGCCCTTCAGAACAGAGTGAGTCTTCAGAACATAGCCTCAGCTTTTAACGTGGCTGATTTGTTTTAGATACTGATTATTCACTCGTTTGTTAAACATGTTAATCAGCCATGCATTGAGAAGGGCTATTCTGTTTTGGACATTTTCACGAGCAAAGCAAAAGTGCTGTTTCATAATCAGAATTCTTTTGGATTTGTCATTCAAAATAGACTTTTTTTTACCTGTAAGTTCCGAGTTTCAAGTCTTTTTTCTCATAATTCCCCAAAAAGTCCAAATTGCGAGATATTGTGAGAAACTCAGATTTGCAAAATGTTAACTCGTACTGCGAGAAAGGAAGTCCGAATTCAGAGTTTTTATATGTGTCCCTGGAGCACAAAAGCAGTGTTAAGTCGCTGGGGTATATTTGTAGCAATAGCCAACAATACATTGTATGGGTTGAAATTATAGATTTTTCTTTTATGCCAAAAATCATTAGGATATTAAGTAAAGATCATGTTCCATGAAGATATTTTTTGTAAATTTCCTACTGTAAATATATCAAAACTTAATTTTTAATTAGTGATATGCATTGCTAAGAACTTCATTTGGACAACTTTATAGATGATTTTCTCAATATTTAGATTGTTTTGCACCCTCAGATTCCAGATTTTCAAAGATTGCCAAATATTGTCCGATCCTAACAAACCATACATCAATGGAAAGCTTATTTATTCAGCTTTCAGATAATGTATAAATCTCAATTTTGAAAAATTGACCCTTAAGGTTTTGTGGTCCAGGGTCACATATTGCAATTGTCTCACAACTATCTTACAATTTAGTCTATTTTTCTTGTGATTCAGAATCTATATCTCACAGTTCAGACTTTGTTTCTCGCAGCTCTGAGAAAAAAGTCAGAATTATGAGATAAAAACAGAATTGTGACATATAAACCCAAACAATTGTCTGTGTGCATGTATTTTTTTTCACCATGGAATAAAAAAATAAAAGTAACTGCAACTTTTTTTTATCTCACTATTCAAACTTTTTTCTTGCAATTATGAATTAATATTGCACAATTCTGACATTTTTCTTGCAATGACAAATAAATGCTGTTATAATAACGATGATACTATTATATTTATTCTAACATTTTTCATAAAAAATGGAAATCTCTGCAAAAGTATCTAAAGAGTCATTATCCACTAATCACAAACTCATTGGACAGAATTAATATTAGCTTGAAACAACCATTCCATATGGAAACAGGCTTCAATGATTTCACCCATTATTGGAATTTGCTCTGTTGTATTCATAGGTCAATTAATACTGTTAAACATTTTATACACTGAAGATGCGAGACCTGGAACAGCAGCTGAGCCAGTCCTCTCACAGGAAGCAGTTATGTGACCTCGGCCTGGAGGAGGAGATCACAGGAACGGGAGGCCTACTGAAGACTCAAGACAGAAACCTCAGCCACATCCGTCACATAGAGAGGGAGAGGAAGGAGACACTGGAGGTTGTGCACGTTGATTAAACATCTTTACGGGTCCATTTATGTTATAACATTTCACATTTCGATAATGACGTGTCTTTGCAGAAGCTCACAGTGGATTATGAAGTTCTTCTTGAGGAGCACTCAGACACGAAGAAGAAACTGGAGGCCTCTAAATCCAGGAACAAAGTGTTGAGCACAGAAGTCAAAGCGCTGAAGAGCCAGATCAGCACTCTGCTGGATAAAGGCAAACACGACGATGAGCTGGTCGATGTCTTATTGGTAACAGATTCTTGAATTACTGTGTGATACCCCAATGCAGAATGTATAAATATCATACACTCTTAAAAACAAAGGTTTCAAAAGGGGGTTTTATTTTGGGATTTTCCGAAGAACCTTTCAGTGAACATTTCTTCCTTAGTGTGAAGAACATTTCAAATTCTAAAATCCAATTTGTGGGACAAAATACTGTAAGAACCCAACACATATGACTCGCAAGCTGCTAAAAGACACCAAGGTTCTAGATTAAACAGTTAGACAGCGATATATTGAAATACTCCAATGTTCAATTAATAGTTATTTAGTGTTGCAAAAAGGTGGAAAACGTCCAATAAATTTTGGAAACATTCCAGGATTTTTTGGAACATTCCAGGGATTTTTGGAAAGTTTCCGGAAATGTGTCAACCCTTTGACAACCTATTTATGAAATACATATTTATAAAATATTATATTATAAATATATTTAAAGTAATGTCATTAATATGATATAAAATACATCTATAAACTATATTTTACGGATTTTAAATACTAAATATAAATGTAAATAAATTTTTGTCTGAATAAATAACAACTTATAAACAGAATGTTGGTAACACTTTAGATTAAGCAGCACATATTCACACTATTAGCTATAGTTTTTCCTCAAAAAAACTCCTAATTTGCTGCTTATTAGTAAGTAAGGTAGTTGTTATGGTAGTTATGTTTAGGTATAGGGTGGGTTAAGGGATCCAGAATATGGTCAGGCAGAACTAGGCATTAATATGTGCTTTATAAGTACATGATGTTGCAACATCAGCCATAAGTAACTAGTAAATAGTGAATAGTGTTCCCTAATCTAAAGTATTAACGTGTTTTTCATGAAATCTAATGTTAGACATCGAACAGACATTATTGTATATAGTAATATATTGTAGATATGCTTGTAAATAATAATAAACGCACAGGAATAGCAAACAGTATGTATGAACCAGAAAGAACATAAAATTTTAAACAGACGAATGACCTCTTGACTCCCTCCTCCAACACAAGCAGGTGATATTGAATATTTGAGCAGGGCTGATCTCTGAATCGCTCCTCCGACAGAAGCAGCAGGCGAAGTGGCAGGCCATGCTCGGGCATCTAAGTCAGAAAGGGTCCCAGCGTGAGGAGGCTCAGCAGGGCCTGGAGAGACATCTGCACAGCGAGGCCCAGCAGCACGCCTCGCTCGTCCAGCAGCTCAAAGCCATGGTCTCAGAGAAGGAGAACAAGGTCAAAGAGCTGGAGCAGCTCTTCAAGGTCAAAGAGCAAATCACCCTCATGGTATGACATGTTGAATCAAATCCTCGAGGTTGTCTTTTCGCTGATTTTTTTTTTTTTTTTTTTTTTTGCATGTTTGTGTGTCTGGAGCAGAAGCAGTCAGAGTGTAAGAGTCAAACTAACATCAGGCCTTCGACATCACGACATGAGAACAGCAGGGAGTCACACTCTGCCAGGTATTATCATTCTTAAAGGGTTAGTTCACCCAAAAATGAAATTGGCTTGTGTTTTTACTCACCAGCGGCGAACCATTTAACCATTGTCTATGGTTTTTACCTGATCTCGGATCAATTTCATCAATTTGTAGATTTTAACGAGACATTTGTGTAATTAAAAGTATGAGAAGTAGTTAATAGTCTCTTACTGGCCTCTATATACAAGCTCTCAAAAAAAGCCTTGCAAATTAATATAAAATATTTTAAAAACCACGTTATACAGACACTTCATATTTAATGGTATTTTATGATTTTTATTGCATTTAATGTATTATACTTTCAATAAAAAATTTGCAATGGGTGGTACGAATCAGCTCATGGGAATATGAATAATTAACCATAACTAGTTATAAATAATTATGAATATTTTAGATCCGCTGTAAGTATTTAGCTGTCCTCTCAGGGTCAACTGTTTGTCAATTCTAAGAACGTTAATTTCATGGTTAAGGGAAATAACTTCCTTACTGTACAATTCTACAAAAGCTTGTAGCATAAATCTGCATGATTAAGGACTCCAGTTATGAGCAAAAACAATGAACAACGTCAAGTGTGAAAAGTAAGATTTTATTAACTACATAAACACATAAACTAGTCTAACATACTACATAAACACATACACACACACATACAGTTGGTATAGGAAAGGGTTAAAGTTTAACTCAGTACAGAAAGAGGCATAAAGAATAAATTTTATGGAACACTTTGCATATTCAGCATATCTAAACCTGAGGGATACGTCAGATTCTTAGTTCAAACACACCTTAGTAAAAAGGTGTAACTGATACTTAATACATCAATTAAAACGACTAAGTTTGATACTTGCAAGTCTCGTCTGTCTGAAAGAGAGGGGGGGTGGGGTATTCCTGATGCAATCTTAAGGCCCAAGATCTTGCTGAAGTTGGTTGATGAGAAAGAACCAGTTTGCGTCAGAGTAACTTGATGAATGGAAAGGACAAGGCCGAAACCTGGCACGTAACTTGGGATGTTCTGGAGCGTTGGAACTCACATCTTATCGGAACCTAGCAGGACCACCGACTGGGAGGATCCCTGGAGCAGGGCCTTTAAGGTCAGAGAAGAACCCCGCTTTTCAAAATGGGCTTGTCCAATGAGAAAGATGGAATTATGAGTGAGAGAGGGGTGGCAATTGCTGGAAGGTTTAAGACCTTTGTCTAAGCATGGAATTGAAAATGGACTTGAATCGAAAATTACAAAAAATTTCAGGACCCAATTATATTTGCTATTGTACCAATATATAATATACGCTGTTTCGATCAGAGAAGGCGAATCATAGTGACTACACATGGTAGAGAGCGAATATGTAAGTGACAGGAGTGTGTGTCGGATTATAAGTTGAATAACAGTAAAAATATTAAAGACAAAATACACGATGACATTAATATACCCAATGACCTGAAGGATCAGGTGTGTTCATTCAAAGAAAGGTTTCCTATGAATTAATTAGAGAACAGTCCATTTTTCTGCCTCTGGCCCTGGGACATGCAGGGCTTTTCCCTGCTTTGCATTCTTTTGGCCAATAAACTCAGTGATATCAGCGTTGGTTGCCATGAAACAAGGGGCCTGTTCGGCTTCCTGGGATGTTACACATTTCGGGGGAAGGGTCCACAGGCCCTCATATGGCTTGTTAACTGATGGGTGTTACAGAGTATTTGTTAAATAAAGCTAACAAAATATATATTGTGTGTTTGATTGGTCCAGGCGCTACAGGTTTTTAAAAGTTGTTTTTATCCATGCTTTAGCCTGAGTTTTTGTTGCATTTACACAGTTTTGACCAGCAGATGTCACCAGTGTGTGGTGTTCCGAGCACTTCGAAACAATTAATCATTTTGCAAAGCAATTGGTTCAATGAATTGGAAGCTTTGAAAAGCTTAATTTCTCCAATCAATCGTTCTTGTTATCTTGTTAAGCATGTTAGCCCCATGTGTGTATATATATAGCCCTAGTGTTTCTTTAGTTTCTTGTGGGTTGTTGAATGTAATGGTTATCTGTTTGCCCATCATTCTGTTCCTTGTTCCCTGTGGTTTTTGGTTTATTGTTTGTACTAGTTTTTCCATTAAAACCTGCACATAGGTCCTTGCCTCTGCCTCCAGCTTCTCCACAATGTTACAGTTTTTCACTGGCATGTCTCTTTGACTAGTGCATATTTGAGACTACATTTATTATAAGTAAAATACTGAAGTACTGTTAAAATCAGATACTCTAAGACTTTTACTCAAGTTGTTTTGGAATTGGTGACTTGTAACGTGTAGTGGAGTAATTTTCACTGTAAGGTATCTGTACTTTTACTCAAGTATGATTTTCAGGTTCTCTTTACACCTCTGACAAAAAAACCCCCACCCCCCAACACACACTTCTACAGTCTGCAGTGTCTCCTGCTATCTAATACAGCAACGTGAGTGAAGGCATTGCATGTTATTTCAGAGATGCACAAGCAGCCTGTCCAGAGTGTGCTGTTAAAATCCCAGCGCTCCAGGCTCAGTGTGCGGAGTATAAGGGTCTTTATCAAGCTGCCAGTGTGGAGAGAGACAGACTGCTGGAGCTGACCAAAGTGCAGCAAACCAGGTAGGACAGAATCAATAACTATGTTATTAATAACTTTCTTCAAAACATCTTCATTAAGGTTCCATGGATGAAAGAATGAAAAGAATTATATGGGTTTGGAAAGAGCATAGGTGTATGGTGTCTCTTTGAATGGTGTTAAAATTCACCCACTGTTACCTAATACCATCTGATTCTGCTTAATAAAAGAATCTTTCAAAAGCTTCAACAGTATAGGTGTCAGGGATTTCCAAAATGTTTTGTCAGCCAAACCCATTTAATGTTTACTTGAAGTCCCTGTGAGATTTTACGTTAATACTTCGCATTTTCACGGTTTTCTGATGATGGTTAATGGTCACAGGACATTCCAAACTATATCAATATGATATTATATGCAATTAGATTAGTTTTATTTTGACTTTTTATTTGTCTGATAATATTATTTTATTTAATGAAATTATTATATATTATTAGTTATTAAATCTCCACATTCAAATGTTCAAATCCTCTAGCTTTTAACATTTCAAATCCTTAAGCTTTTATTTTGGCAAGATACAGGTGAAATGCTGTAAATGTTCTTTACAAAAACGAAAACGTTCCAAAATATGACAATGAAGTAAACCTAGCAGACCTTGCATTCCCATATGCACTTTAAACTGCATTTTATTCACTGCATTTACTGTGAACTGAAACGCTGAAAACACCGGATCACAAGCTGCTCCCGCTTCACTCTGCATTATTTAATTAGATCACAGGATTTGATTTGATAATTGCAGCAAGCTATATCTTAATTATCGGGCAGCCCCTTGTTTTTATTTTAATCTTACATTTAATATTATGAATTACTAGCTTTTCATCAACTCACAAACCCACTGCAGTTCCCTCACGAAACCCGTTTGGGAACCCCTGGCATATGGGCTAAGCAATGGGTTTTTCAAGGGAATGGCTGTTTGTCTTAATTAATGCTACAGTGAAGAAGAGGCGAAGCGCCAGTGTGCAGAAGCTGAGCAGAAACTCAGACTGGAGTGGCAGCATTCAGTATCACTGGAGCAGCAGCTGGAGAAAGCCAAACTGGACTTAAGGAAAGAAGCGAGTCTGCAAACGTCTAATAGGAGTAGAACAGGTTCTGTATGACCTCATGTAGACTGAACTTGAATGATATTTCTCATGGTAGGAGTCTCACTGAAACCAGTATTACATTGTAAAATCCAAGGTTCATTGAATATTGAATCTCAAACTGAAATCCTTTGGGTTTTCTTGGCCTGATGTAGGAAGCTCAGGCAGCACTCTGAGTCTCCCTGACAAACAGGAGGGTTTGTCTCCCAGAAGCCCCTCTGATGTCACCCGTGATGCACCACTTGGTGAACTCAAAGCACGGTACGGCTTTTGTTCCTAAACTTAGTTTTCACATGCAACCTCATTTTAGTACGAAAAGATATTTCAGCAACTATCAAATAAGCTGGTTTTCTACCATTGAGCCAAACAGCTCTAAGAACGGTAAGGAATGGTTACAGTTATTTCCACTTGAGCTTGTTTTGGCACAGCATGATTACAAACCATTCTCGGCTCGGATTTCCGTACTGGAGAACCGTGCTGGTAGAACGAGTATAGTAATGTTGCCACTCAGGATTGGTCACTTGTTCGTTTCCTGGCTACTAGTTTCCAACTGGTCAAGCGTGCTATTCAAGCAACGCAAACATAAATATCTCATCATCCTCTATAAAGCGGTGTATTTACATCTCATAGCATCTGTAAACATTTGCATTACCAAGGCAATGTCTGACGCATTTGTATAACAAACTCTGTTATCTGTTAATGGAACAGTTAAGCAGTGAGTAAGGTTTTGCCTGAAAGTGGATATACAGTACACATGCCCAGTATCTAGATCACTGAATTACTCATTTTGTTCACAGTATTTTGCCCTGATTGTGAGAGAAAATCTGCAGAATTTAAAATGCATAGTTATTTAGTTCTGAAGTGAAATTTATATAGGAATCCATGAGATCTGGAAATTTCAGTGAAGGTAAAAGATTATCCCATGCAAATTTTGCAACGGGTTCAATTTGGTCACACGTGTCTTCGATTCGCAGTGTTGACCTACAAACAACAGTTTGTTTTGAAAATGGCTTCTGTGTGAGTTGTGCTTCATACATCACAACACTATTGACAATACAATATATCATAGACCTTTTGCCCGTGAAATGCTTTTGAAATATCGTGAATGTGATGGCACCTTCCCGCTGCTAGCAAAACCTTGCAGCTTTACACTGCAAATTTACTGGACACTTATTTATTGAAACTGCCTTTATGTTGAAGTGAAATGACCTAGGTATGTATGTACCTAGGTTTTGAAATCAAACATAAAACAAATGCATTAAACAGCACACGCATTTGACAAGTCGCTTTAAACTGTAGGCTTAGTTTGAAGCGCTTAATATAAAGCATGTTTCGTGTGTGATTAGGAAAATTTGGATCATGCACTTTTCTTGCAGCAGCTCTCTCTGTACACCCTCAACTTAGAACATGAGGTCACTTAGAACATGATAGCACTTACTACTAGCAACACTATTTGGATATCATTCATGTCTGTAGAATAAATAGTGTTTTGTCATGAAACTCTAGATGGCGCAATCTGATATAATCGCATCATTATTCACATGGCGCAGCTGATTGTTTCTTTTTTTGCATCGGCAGCCAATGAGCTCGCTGCTCAACATTCAAATACTCGGCTAGTGGTTGCTGTAGCAGTTGCAGCGCACTTCAGAAACCCTCCACCTCCCCAGCTCCACCTGTATAGATCTGCTATGTATGTATGTTATATGAGAGTTATTTCATATATGTTAGCAGCAGTATTTCTTACATGCTCGGAGCAGTATGTTGTGGATGTATTGGCAGTAGCAAGTCTCTGTACTTGCTCTTTCGCTGCAGCTGCAGCAGCAGCGTAGTAGATCTATTCCGGCAAGACCAAACACATTAACATTGTCATGCACATTACCATGCTAAACTCTACGAGAGTTGTCATGACAGAACTAAGCAGAGAATGAGCCACATGCCAAGTTAAAACCATTGTACATAATATGAGCAATTGTAATAGTGATGCTCTCTCAAACTGCTTGCTTCAGACCAGTAACTAAATGTATTTTTTTTGTCCATGCAGGTTGGCACTGCAACTAGAAGAAAATGAATCCTTGAGAACCGCTCTGAAGAATGCCTTGAAGGAAAAGAAAGAAGGCTTGCAATTCTACAAGGACATGCTGGCCCAAGCAAAACAGGAATTCCAGCAGGCCCCCAGAAAGCATGAGCAGGGGACTTAGCAGGGGACTGAACTGATGAAGGGTCTTTGCTAGCAAACACAGATCCCTGAAGGACAACACTGGCACTTAAGTTAAGGGGACGATCGCTCTGTATGTTGCCATATTTGCTGTTGACAACACACACACACACACGCACATACAAAACTGATGACTTATTTCATGAGTCCGATCAGCATTGTGAAGACATGAGATATGAATGAGATATAATACATGTTTCACTCTTTGCTGGAGGAACAGTTGTGAAAAGAATAGAATAATAATGAGAACCTGTTTGTTTATTAACGGTAGGAACATTTTAAGAAATTATCAAGGTAAACCAAGTGTTTTTTTCTCTTTTTGGCACTCTAAAGTGGAAACAAACTTTCCTGCCTTCTTTTCTGACGCACATTGCTCATTAATATTTGATTTGTGTGTCATGGTGTGAAACCAAAAATGAAAAGCAAGACCAAAATGAGCTCGGCAGAATGTGCACCGTGCCCTGCTCAAGTGATACGTGTGCGATGACTTGACCCCTCGCTTTCCGTGTCTCTCCTCTTGTTTACATTTAGCGTATCAGCCGGCGCATTCATGCTGCCATACATGAGTTATTCTCTTTCCTATGTGGCCGGAGGGGGTTTGAGGCCTCCCCTCCCGACGCTGCTCCACCACGCTTAATTTAAACCTGTGGCTGAAGCAGTGTGCTCCTCTTGAAACAGCACACTATTTCATCTTCCCAGAAGCCTGAGGGACACTGGCAAGCCCAAGGCTGTTACGAGTGCCAGCACCACAAGACCAAAATATCATCCAGGATTGGAAACGAAGCCTTATTTACAGTGAAGAAATTAAAAGAACTTGTGTTTGAAATGAGATTGTAGATAACAGATGTTCAACAAGCAAAGGGACATTTGACACAGCTTAATTGCAGTTGTAAAGGCTGGCGTGACGCTTTAAAGGGGCAGTTCACCAAAAAAAAGAAAATTCTGTCAAAACGTACCTTGTTAAATAGAAGTAAAGCATACTTTTAAAGAGTGTACTTAATATGGGAATACTATATTTAAAAAGAATATACTTGAGTGCAAGCTGAATGTAGCGTTTTCAGACATTTAATTGCATGCTATTTGCGGTAAAATTAAAATGTATTATAGTTTAAATTTATATTTAATGCAAATTAAGAGTGTTTTTTGATCTTCGTAAGTAGGACGTAATCTTAATCTTATGTGTAATTGCATAATTTTGTTGTCTTAGAAATATGGTTAAAGTGCTGCTGAATGTACTGACAAGTATTTATGGTAAACTAAAATATATTTTTAATGTAATTTCTATTGAAACTTGTATGTCTTGTATTTAAATATATTTGTAATTACACATTAAATTATATGTTAAATATAAAAATATATAAATGTAAAATATAATGTAATTTATTAACTTAAAATGTAATGTCATTTAGATGTAATATCGAATAACACACTACAGTTAAAGTTATGCTTTAATATGGTTTTTATGCTTTAGTATGTTAGTCAGCACATCAAAATAAGTCTTCTTCTTTAAAGCACATCAAACAAATATTAAAACAATTTAAAACGTAAGTGCAACTTTTAATTTTACATTATTACAAAGTGCACTTATTAAAATGTCTTGTCTTGTGTACTTTCTGCAAGTACAGTTTAAAAAAATAACTTTTAAGATTTGAAGTACACTACAAGTGCAGATCAAATACAATTAAGTGAACCTCTTTTTCACAAGGGTTACTTACCCTTTCCAGACCTGTAAGACTTCTCTTCATCTTCAACTTTGTAAAAGTAATCCAAATGAATTCTGAAGAGGTATAATCCCTTTATATGATGAACAGATTTAATTTATAGGCTTTTATTCATTTATTGATTAATTTAACATTGACCAACACATACTTAGAGCTCATCAAACATGGTAAACAAGGAAGCTCAGTCGTGCTTGCTTGACGCACAAGATGATTTGTTCTTGTTTTTGAGGGTGGGGGGTGTGGTAGGGGATGGTTGTTGGGGGGGGGGGGGTGGGGGGGATGGGGGTGTTTTGCGCTGGGGTTCTGGGGGGGGGTGGGGGTGTTGGGTTTCTTTGTGTTGTGGTTTGTGTGTTTTGTTTTTGCTTTTTTGGTTTTTTTTTTTTGCTTTTTGTCGTCTTTGTCTTTTTTTTTTTTTTTTTGTTGCTGGGTTTTTGTTGAAAGTTTGGGTGCAGGGACTTGAATGGATAGACATAAATGTTGAGAGAATATTACAATATCTTACTTTGTGTTCTGAAGATGAATGAAGTCTTATGGGTTTGAAACAACACGAGAGTGAGTAAACGATGACAGATATGTCATTTTTGGAGAAACTAACCCTTTTAATATTGCAAGAGATTGCAATGCTGACATTTGTTTCTCGAGTGACCACTCAGCTGTCAACAAATGGTGTCTAATCAAATATATTCATTAATATTCATTTTTCTTTTTTTGTTAAAGATTTATTTTTTGGCATTTTTGCCTTTAATATGACAGGACAGATAAGACATCGGGAAAGGTCCAGGAGTCGGGACTCGGGACACCCGCAGCGCAACGACGCTGTATGTCGGCATGCTGCCCACAAGGCTAGCGGCGCAGACAATATTCATTTTTCAATAATATTAAATAAAGCTGGTAGAAGAACAGTAGTATCAGCCAGGGCATTGACATGCCTGACGATTTGAAGTCCACTGCAACTATAAACCTCCACGATCAGCAGTTTCTGCATCCGGCAAAGCCTTTGTGGTAATGCCACAAGAATGTCTCCAAACAGTAACATTTCTATAGGCCTGCATGCTTTTGCATTTACAATTACAATGTTTTAAACATAAAAGCACTGTTCCAGAACTAGTGAGCTGTTGAGATGACATTTTTAAGGCATCATAGTGCCCAAATGGTGTATTTTCTGCTGTGCTTGCACAAGTCAACAAGATCTCAGGGTGTCGCTACAATAACAGACTGCCATGCTATAACAGACTATTGCTATTTTCATGTTTTCCTGTATCCTGGAATGGTGAATACAACTTGACCTCTGCAATCCAAGCAAGCATCATTGACTCAGTGCTTCATGTTATATCAGGCCTGTAATGTAGGGCATGCTACACTTTATATGCATGGCTAAAAAAAACAAATCCCCTTGTTTTCTGTATATGATTGAGACCTGATGAACCAAAGAAAACTGAGCGGACAATCTGATCATCACATTCAAGCAGACAGACTTTCTCTTGACATGAAGAAATCCATATATTTGTTTGCCAACACAAGAGTTTTGTTTTATCAGATGGAGCCCTTCCAATGAAATTAATGTACTATATTTTAGTTAAATTTGATATTTTCTATTTTTAGGGGATTTCATTGTACTAAATTATATTTATTGAAGAGTTATGATCCATTTATTACATTTGATACTTTACATTCATTACATAGACCTGAAAATGAAATCTCAAATTTCCAACTTAAACTGTTATAAATTCTTTTGTAAATTCAATTCAAAGTCAAATGTTTAAAAAGGCATGTCACACAGAAACACACACACACACACACACACACACATATATATGTTTACATTTATTTTTATGATGCACAAGATGCACAAAAATACTTTTTTAAAAATTTCATATGAAATACATATTTTCCAAAACATTACTTTAAAAATGTGTGAAAATCAACAGCCATAAATCTAAACAAGTCGTATTCCAAATTTGAGGTTGATATCTCAAAAAATGAACTTTCAGTAAGATTTTGTTTCTACTAGATGCAATTCATGTGGACCATGTAATTATTTCAAATCATGTTTTTGTGTTTGTGTGTGTACACATAAGTGCCAAAAACATTTACCATGAAGTAAAAAAAAAAAATCTAAAAATCAAAATATTTTTTTTCAAACATGACCTAAGTAAATTAACTTGAGTTTTGTTTTTAGGATTAAAGGAATCTAATATTTTCATTGTCTGCCCATTAAATTATATTGACCTCTCTCTATATTACTAATATCATATATTATACTATTATATATTATGAATAAATAATAATTTTAAAATACTTATTTCACTACATGACAATTTTAGGTGCAAAATGATTTCAGTACTTATTTCAAAACACTTGGTACAGTACAAAACATAAGAAGCAGTGGGAAACCCATCACTTTGAAATATGTGGCTTCAAACCAAACAGATTGGCATTGTTTTGCAGGACCCCAGTAGCCCTGAAAGGTTCAGATTTATTCCCAAATACCCAGCAATAACCCACCAAGCCAAATGCATACTTGTGTCAACAGCGTGTACGTAAACAGTCTCACCTATTTGTCATTCCACCTTTGAATGGGCCCTTTCTCTGCGCCGCTGCTCCAAGGTATTCCCTCGTTCCGGACCAGTGCTTCCTCCACACCATTGACTACATCCAGGAACTTGGGTAAATAAGTCCCCGCTGTGCAGGCAGAGGTTAAAGTGGACTGTGCCAGTTTTGATGGCGTTGTGAAAGAGGTGAGAGCAAATCACAGCCGTGTGAATACATGCATTCATTTCACACCGTGATTATGAAAGAAATCAAACTCTAGCATGTTGGTTAACTGAAGTGTATCAGGTCACGTTTTACATGACAGTTTCCAGGCTACATTGCAATTACAGAAAACTTAATCAGTATGCAATCATTAATTAATTAGCTTGTAATTAAAAAAGATTAAATGCTGTACACATTACTGCAGTCATTAATTGTAGTCACATGCACAGTGCTTTACATGGACACTGTAATCAAGTGCTGGGAAACAAACAAACTAAAAACCTGGGCCTAAATCAAGCACTAGTTTTTGATCTGTTACTTTTTTTAAAGGGGTCCTAATATGCTCTTTTACAAAGCCTTGATTTTGTTTAGCTCTCATACTAGGTTGTTCAAAAAACACATTATTTTTCTCATATTTTACATTATTACAAGACCTCTCTCCCCAGTCTGGCATGAACGGCTCGAATAGTTCCTGTATCAAATGAAGGCCCGCCTTCTGAAATAAGAAATGTGCTGTGATTGGTTAGCTGGGCCAGTGTGTGCTGTGATTGGTTAGCTGGGCCGGTGTGTGCTGTGATTGGTTAGCTGGGCCGGTGTGTGCGGATTGGTTAGCTGGGCAGTGTGTGCTGTGATTGGTTAGATGGGCCAGTGTGTGCTGTGATGGGTTAGCTGGGCCAGTGTGTGCTGTGATGGGTTAGCTGGGAAGGTTGTGCTGTGATTGGTTAGCTGGGCCGGGTGTGTGCTGTGATTGGTTGGCTGGGCCAGTGTGTGCTGTGATTGGTTAGCTGGGCCAGTGTGTGCTGTGATTGGTTAGCTGGGCCAGTGTGTGCTGTGATTGGTTAGCGGGCGGTGTGTGTTGTGATTGGTTAGCTGGGGCGGTGTGTGCTGTGATCGGTCAGCTGGGACAGTGTGTGCTGTGACTGGTCAGCTGGGCCAGTGTGCGCTGTGAATGGGTCAGCTGGGCCAGTGTGCGCTGTGAATGGGTCAGCTGGGCCAGTGTGCGCTGTGAATGGGTCAGCTGGGCCAGTGTGCGCTGTGAATGGGTCAGCTGGGCCAGTGTGCGCTGTGATTGGTTAGCTGGGCCAGTGTGTGCTGTGAGTGACAGCACTTGTGCGCCTGGTCGAGAAATGCATGCCCCTTACCACTGCAGCTTCAGTGTAAATATTGTATCAAAATCAAATCAATTTGAGCGCGATTTAAACCCAGATGATTGTAAGCACTCTAAGTTCGTCTGTCTTGGGAAAGCTAGTGTGTCTCCGACATAGTGATAACACTCGTTGCCTTCTCTAATACAGCTCAACCAGGTCTCGTCCCATTCGTCAATATTTGTGATATCACAAATCCCGGAAAATATGCGTTGTAGTCCAAACGAGTCGTTCGTTGTAGTTTTTTTAAAAAGTGATTTCTGTTAAATAAAATATCTCCTTTTGAAGTGGACTTTGAGCTTTGTAACTTTGCAGATCTTTTTTATGCTCAAACAGCAACATTACAGACTAACTAAAGTTGAAAAAGCGAAAAAGCATAATAGGACCCCTTTAAGAATTGAACAGTTTATTGAACCTTAAAAAACTTTGTATTTGTGTACCATATTACTTTTATCGTAAGCTACTATGGCTCATATAGTATGATGTAGTAAGAATATGGAGAGAAATCAACATGGTTTTATTCAGATTGAGTTGTAATTGTAGCTTGTAATATAGACCTAATTCTGTAACGAGGGAGGCGTGACGACAAAGTGGGGATCCAAATGCAAGGCTTTAATAAGAGCGTAGTCAAACAGACGTGGTCAACAACTACAAACAACGATGGCAGTGGCAAGGCAAAAAAGTAATCCAGATAATCAGGCAATGGTCAGGGCAGGCAGCAAAACAATCATAAATAAGAAAACAGTCCAGGGATCAAAACACACACGAAGGCAAAGAAACAGAGAAACTAGAAACACAGAAACTTAGAAACCACAGAAGAGCTATACAACATTCAATCACCAGCGATGACAGAGAGTGAGTGTGCTGTTCTTATAGTCCTACTAATGTGAGACAGCTGTGAACTGAGGATGAGATCTGATGAGAGACAGGTGATGCAATTGATGAGTCCGGGCAGAGGATTATGGGAAATGGAGTCCTGAGTGAATGGCAAGGTACAGAATGGAGTGCCCTCTAGAGGAGCTCATGGGCACTCCAGCTGGAGATCATGACAAATATAGTAAATCAATGAGATCTTTATAACAGTAGCTATCATAAAATGTTATAAATATCAGTCACTGTCTTCCAATAATGTCTTAGTGAGATGATACTGTATTTAAATGCTTAGTTTTATGTTCAAAACATATAATACAATGCAATACAATGATGATTGAGAGATGAAAAATACACTTTTTTTAAATATAAAAATCAGTTAAGATTTCACAGCAAAAAGATGAGATGAAGGGAGAATGACTTTTACTAGCTAAAAAAGTATAAACTATCAGTCAGACGTCAGAAAGCATGTAGCTATTGTGTGCAACATGTTTTTCAGCAATGTTTTGATCATGTTGAGGCCTTGGAAATGTGCATGTCAAACATGATACAGTCAGCTTTATAGGGTTAATCATAACCGTGTTTGTCTTTTTAAACTGTAAATCAGTATGCAAATCAGATGCTTTCTTCCTTTTCTGATTGATTCCTGTATTAATTTGACTAAAAATGAGCGAATATCACTTTTCATTTGAATCGGTGCTGCAACCATTGTTTTAACCACAAGATGGCAGTGTATATCAAACTGGAGAAACGGCCTGCAATCGTCTTTCCAGTTTCTCACCGGATCCCTTAATTAGGATCAAAATAAATGATGCGCCGCATTAGCAGAGAAACTTCGAGTAAGAGATTGCATACATTACATACATCCGTGCATGCATTGGTCTGGCTGTCATTACTCATTAAGTCATGAGTGAATTTGCATGAGATTATGAAACACGAAATACACAGTTTACTTGTACACCGAATGTTAGCAGAAATGTTATTTTCCTGACCTGAAATCATGTGAAAGTAGCACAATAAACTGCCGGCGTGGTGTTTGAGAAGCTGGGCGTTCTGACGGGCTGTGATTGGGGCTCTCAGTGGCACCACAGCACGGCCCTCAGCATTACGGTTTGGCAGCGTGTTTTATGAGGGGCCTTCTGGGTGGCAGCTCATGCACGACTTTAATGCAGATATGCCGTTTTTCCACAATCCCACGGGTGTAGCTCTCTCTTTAACTTAATTACTTTTAATGAAACCATTGAAAGAAAAGGGTCAGTTCCTATTACTAGGCAATTTAAAGAATTGTGGAGATCCCCTATTTTTGGATGCACAAAACATTCTTGATTTATGTGTCTATCCTCTCAAAGCACGTTTCCCATCACTCTCACACGATTTTTCCATGACACACTTATCTCAAGATTGCTCTCTGTGGTTCCAGCGACTATGAATCTGAAATTGGCCTCGAGACACTGATTGTAAAATACAGTAAAAGCTCCACATGAAAGCTGGATTGGATCTATCGGAGAGAACGACTGCCAGTATGTCAGTGTAGCTAATAAAGCACCAACATACAAACTGGCTGGCCTTCATGTGTCTGTAATCCAGAATCATTCGAGTGAATTATAGTTATTAAGCACCATCTGGATTTGCTGGGTCTGTAGCATCACGAGTACATCATGTTACAGGTGCAGCGGGTGGCCTGGAAGTATAGATCACTGACTTTCCCTCATCTGCCAAGACTAGCTGTGAACCAATTAGGAGAGACTAGCATACTGTCAGTGGCAAGCGGTGACGTCTTTAACCGGGTATGCTATCTAATTTATCAGAGGCGACAAACTAGAAACACCATGGCAGATGCCGATTTAAAAGTAGGGCAGTTGTAGGGAATAGCCATTAACACGGTTACACATGCATAACCCCATGGAGAATCTGCAAAATAGTACTTAATAAGATCATACAAAATGCATGTTTTTTTAAGTACTGTCCTGAGCAACTTAAGCATCCTAAGCTTAAGTTGATCGTAGCGCCATTGGTTCCAATGGAGCTATGATCAACTTAAGCTTACGATGCTTTTGGGAAACACAGCCCTGGATAAGATATTTTACATAACAGATGTTTACATATACTCCACAAGACAAAATAATAATTAAATGTATAAAAATAGCCCCACTGAAAGGATTACTTTTCTTGCACCTTGCATATTTGAACCCTTCTCAGCAGTGATTGTCTGATTTTTAGATCCATCTTTTCACATTGAGGACAACTGTGTGTACATTTTTCTCGTTTTGTTTAAATGTCTTTTTTTATTTAATTGTGCCTAGTGTTTCCCAGAAGACCAAATAAGTAAAATGTACCCTGATCTTCAAATTCAAAAAGTTTTCACTTCCCAGCTCGCAGTGCATCCTGTTCATTGAGCATTAGTGAAAACAAAATGAAAACAAACATATAATAAAAAGAGAAATTTTCACCTTGCTTAGTTTGCTCAAGCATGTTTTCAAAAATTGTGTAGCTTCAACATTGTTTGTCTAAGAATTGAAAAGATGTGTTTATTTCAACATAAACACACATCGCTAGACAGGTAGTGAACACATCTAATTAACATTTATAATTAATATTTGTGTCACAGTCTTCAGCTGGTGTGCCCATGATGGCCACCGGATGACACTGTGTTTTTGTGTGAGCACATGGCTTGTGTTTGTTTGGTGTCATGTGCTCTCTCCTGTCTATTGTCTGACCCCGCCCATCTTGTTACCTTGTTATTGTTTCAGTGGGTTCACCTGTGTCTCCCTCATTACCCTCTTCATTTGCTCCCTATTTATTCTCCTTGTGTTTGCAGTCCTGTGCTTCTTCGTTGTTGTATGTGGTCGAATGTGTCTGTGTGCTCCTTGTTTTGGTTTGCTCTGACTGAACCTGTGTGGCCTTCCCTTGCCTTGCCAAGCTGTGCCATGTTCTGGCCTTCTTGCCTGTGGTTCCCCCTTGGGGTATTTTTTGTTGTTGTTTTGTTTTATTTTATTAATAAAGAGCCCATACTTTTTGCATTTGAGTCCTCGCCTCGTCTCTCCACCTGCACTGTGACAGAACGAAGAAGCCATTAGAGGACTCAGCAGAAGATGGGCTCATACGACCTACTAGCCTTCACTTCCTGCAGCCCCATCCACCAACGCATGCTCTGACAACGAGGAATTTACCTGAAGGAGATTGCCCTGGAGTTTTTGAGTGGTGCGGAGGGGCTGGGCTACAATGACTCTGCTCTAAAGGACATTTTTAACCTCTGCCTGGACAAACCCCTACTGCATTGGGAGATGGAGTTGGTAGAATCATTGGATTTCTGGAACTTCTCCAGCTACTTGCAGCTCCGCAAGGAGGGAAAGGTAGTACACCACCGCCAGACTCTACATGCAGGGACTGTCCCATCCCCACCTTCCTTGGCAAGTCAACTCCAGGAGCCTCATTGACCCCCACGCTGAAGCGTTGGTCAAGAAAGAGAAGGGCAGCAAGGTCCACTCCTGTCAGTCTAGAGCCCACTCCAGAGGAAGCAGATCCAGAATCTGCTTTAGAGGAGGTGGTTTCAGAGGCTCTTAACATCATGGCCGCCATTCCAGAGACTCGTCCTGACATAGCTGCCAGTCCAGAGCCTCTTCACTAGATGGCCGCCAGTCCAGGGCCTCTTTACAGCATGGCCGTCACACCAGAGCCTTTAGCAGTCATGGATACCACATCAGTGTTCCTGGGTATTATGAACATGCTGCATGAAGCCTTTAAGGTTGGCCCAAGGCCTTTGAGGCTGGTTTCCAGTTTAGCAGAGCCACCTCTATTGTCAGTGCGAGCAGCTGGCATCTCTGCGGTGGTCCCAAGTCCAATGGTCCTGGAGGACCCGACTCTGGTGGTTTCAAGTCCGGTGGTCCCAGAGAACTTGACTCTGGTGGTCCCAAGTCCGGTGGTCCTGGAGGGCACGACTCCGATGGTCCCAAGTCCAGTGGTCCTGGACGACCCAACTCTGGTTGGCCCAAGTCCGGTCATCCTGGAGGACCTGACTCTGGTGGTCCCAAATTCGGTGGTCCTGGAGGCCCTGACTCTGGTTGGCCCAAGTCTGGGGGTCCCAGAGGAGCCTGAGCAACCCGCTCCCCAACAGCCTGCCACAATACAGCCCAATCTCACTGCTGCTGTCACGAAGGCCACAACAGAGCCACTCGCTCTCACTGCTGTTGCCACAGAGGCTGTCACTGAGCAACTCACTCTCCTTGTCTCGGCCACAGAGGCCATTACAGAGCCACCCAATTTCTCTGTGGCTACCATAGTCAAGAAGGCCGTCTTCGCTTTTCGCCTCAGGTATTCTGTGTGCATGGGCTGCTTCAAGGTTCACTCCAGCTTCCCAAGAGCCTGTCTCCGAGTCCACTCCAGAGCCCGCTCCAGTCCGGGAGCCTTCAGAGTCCCCTCCAGAGCCCGCTTCAGTTCTTTCAGAGGTGGTGGCCTCTACTGCTAAACTTCCCGAGGCGGTGGCGTCCGCTTCAGCTCCTCTTAAGGTGGTGGAACCCACTTTTGAATGCTCTGATGGTCTTGTAACAGTCAAGGAGGCTGTTTATGAATCCTCTGCCTCTCTAGTCATGGACAAGGAGGTCGTGTTGGAATCCCTTGTCTGTTTGAGCAAGGCAATGGAGATTCTCTCTGAACTTTTACCCTGTCCTGTCACTGCCAGGGAGACCATTGCTGAACTATCTGCCTGCCCTGTTTCGGCCATAAAGGCTGTTACTAGCATCTCTGTGCTCTCTGTTCCTGTGCTGTCTGATCCACCTTGGTGGTCACCTGCCTCGTCAGCTCAACGTTGGAGGACATCTGCCCAGCATGATCCATTTTGGTGGTCTCCTGCACGAGGTGGTCCTCGAGCCCATCTGGTCACCTCTGGTGGTCTTCTGCTCCACCCTGGTGGGCTTGCACTCCAACTTGGCCTCCTGCTCCGCCAGCCCCAACCTGGGCGCTTGCTCTTTCACAGCCTTCAGGCCCTTCTCTGCTCCACGAGCCTGGCCCACCATCCCTTCCCCTGTTCCTCCGCCTCTCAACTACTACTGAGACTCTTGTTTTGTGCCTCGAACTGTGGAGCATCTGGAATCTGCTCCTTACACTGCAAAAAATGGCTTATCTTACTTAGTGTTTTTGTCTTGTTTCTAGTCAAAATATCAAAAAATTCTTAAATCAAGATACTTTTACTAGATAAGCCAAATTACTTAAGATATTTAATCTTGTTTCCTGGAGGGCCAATATCCTGCAACGTTTAGCTCCAACCAGTTCCAACACACTTGTCTGGAAGTTTCTACTGAGTCTGAAGACCTTGATTAGCTGGTTCAAGGGTTTTTAATTAGAGTTGGGGCAAAACTGCAGCACAGCGGCCCTCCAGGAACAGGTTTGAACACCCCTGCCCTAAACCAACGAGCTTCATTCAGACTGACTATAGGATAGAGTGGGGCTAGTTATCACACGCATGCTTTAAAAGTTACCACGCGTTATTAGTCGCCACATCAACACTATATAGAAAAGGAAAGTACCAAAATTCACAAATCTTTGGAAGATATCACTGAATATTTAATTAAATTTCTTGCTGAAGATCTTTTTTTTTTTCATCTCAGTTTTTAGCATTTATTTAAAACAAGAGAAATCTGCTATTATTTTAATCTCCAATCCGTTATAGCCTATCTGTTAAATAGTTTATCTAACTAGCAGAATACATTAGTGAGGTTTGAATCCCAGATGCGCAGATGGGTCATGTTGTAACACTGCGTTACTGCTAAGTAAGTTAGTGATGTAATTCACATTCTGTATATAACTTTTATCAATTCTGTGAAGAAACCATGAGGGACAGGTGAAAAAAGAGAGTGAGAGCTGGAATGTTCAGAAATGATTATTTCCAGAAAGCTTTCTTACTGACTCTTCAATTTTTCTCCTTTTCTGAGAGCGGGGTGTGTTGTGTGAGTTTCTGAATGTGTTTCTTCATCTGTTTGTCCACATTGTTTTGATCTTTGCTGTATAGCTGTGTTTTGTGTTCATGGTCATACTCTAAATTTAGTTGTTTTTAATTATTAACAATTAAATAATTCATACGAAAAAGTTAGTACTTGTCTTTTTCGGACAAAATAGTTAAATTAGTTTTGTGTGCATGTTATGATTAGAACCGATAATGTCAGGATCACATCATTGTAGAGCTGTCAGTGCTCACACTTCTCTTCCTTTCTTTTAGGGTCTTGGACTTACATATTTGTACCAGACATGTGTTAAATTAATGTGCAAAATGCCAAACTTGTTAAGTTTGAAAATGTGCTTATCCCAGTCTAAAAGCAGCAGCATTATGTGAAGCAGAATCACACGCTCTGATATATTATCTGACGAGATAGAATCAGTAATTCAGAAGTGGCACAACATTCATAGGCCTATCTAATTCCACCCCTCTTTTCATAACAGCGGTGTAGGTTGGGTTATTAGCACCCATCACGTAATCCCCAGATCTTAACATTAGCATGACATTTGGCTGTGTTTATTCATTATCTTCTCTTACAGCTCTCAAAGGGAGTGGAGAAAACCTTGTCAGTCAAGCTGTGGAGATGTATAGGCTGTAACCAATAAGCCGCTGATGTATTCCTACCACATTCTCTCAGCAGCATGATCACTGTCTAAGAAGATCACAGCCCAGAAATGTCAGATTACTTGGAGGAAGGATGGAAAATCCTAAAGTAAAGAACAAATTTGAATAGCAGATTCTCTAACTCATCAATACTTATGAAATGAACAGACAGATATATTGCACTGGGAATCAGATATGGAGGGATCTTGTAATAGACAGCACAATTTGTGGGATGATACAATGTTGTTTTTTGTTATTTTTATTGAACTTAATGTTACTATGAGGGTGTTCTGTGTGGTTGCTTACTCGCCAAGTCACAACTTTTATCACCCACCAGGTGAAAATAGTAACTCAGAAAAGTAATAGCACACCTATCCTTAAGACGAACCACAATTTGGAGGAATCATTAATGGCCACAGCACAGACGAGATTGGTTACATGGTTTAAAACTAAGGGTATGAGCGATATTCATTGTGATGTTTGCCTTTACAAACACCACTAATGTTGAGAATAATGAGTTTCCAAACACTCGTCCATCTTCCATTATTTGAAAAACGGCTAGTCTGATGTCAAACTGATGATTGACAGAAAAATGTTTTTCTAATTGGAACATGAGCAGGTATGTTTCAGATACAAGTGTTGTCTCTCAGGACACTTGTTTCAGTGATGTCTGTCATTTCATGTGTAGTATTTCAAAAAAAGTTTGTTAAAGGGTTAGTTCACCCAAAAATGAAAATTCTGTCATTAATTATGTTAATTATTGACAATTGTTGTGTTCAATTCATAATAAGTGTTGTTCCAAACCCGTAAGACCTTCGTTCATCTTCGGAACACAATTTAAGATCTTTGTTATGACATCTGAGGGCTCTTTATTATAAATAATAAAGTCATTATTTTTGTTTTCTTTGCGCAGAAAAGTATTCTCGTAGCTTCGTAACTTTACAGTTGAACCACTGATGTCACACGGACTACTTGTCGAATTGGTTAATTTCTGGACCTTGAAAGTGGTAGTTACCTTGCTGTCTATGGGAGGGTCACAGAGCCCTCAGAATCTATCAAAAATATCTTAATTTGTGTTCCGAAAATGAACGAAGGTCTTACGGGTTTCGAACAACACGAGGGTGAGTAAATAATGACAGAATTTTCATTTTTGGGTGAACTAATAACCCTTGAAGTCATCCTTGACAGTACTTTAGTCTGTGAGGCACATGTAAATAACAGTATGCGGTCTGTGTATCATCACATACAAAATATTAATCATCTTCAACTACAGTATTTCTTGCAGCTTATAATACTATGGAAGCCCTCCGCCACTGAATAAAAAATAAAAAAGATAATTGCAACTTTTTGTATCAGAATGTTTCTCAGAATTGCATATAAACTTGCAATTGCAAATTACAAAGTCAAAATTGTGTGATATAAACTTGTAATTGTGAGTTAAAATCAGAAATGCGAGATATAAACTTGTAGTTTGGAGTTATAAAGTCCTATTGTGAGATAGAAACTTGCAATTGTAAGAAAACGGCAAGTCTTTTTTCCCCTCAGAATTCAGAATATTTAGTAATTCAGTACTTTTTATCCCTCAGAATAACTCGCAATTTCGAGTTTATACCTCATAATTCAGAGAAAAGAAGTCAGAATTGCAAGAAAAAAAAGCCAGAATAGTGAGATAAAAAAATCTTTAAGTGCAAGAATAAAAGTCAGAATTGTGAGATAAAAAGTTGCAATTACCTTTTTTTTGGTCCCACTTTATATTAATACTACTACTATGTACTTACAACTACTATGTACTTACATTTAAAGGAATCATTTGATACAATGCACTTATTGTGTACATACATGTTTTTACATTGTACTTCTATTTAAAAAAATACTTGCATGTAATTACATCTGTAATTAATTTCTCTCTCTCTTTATCACACATACAGTATATGTGTGTCTATCAATGATTCTGCTCACATCAGAATCTCATTTCATATACTGTTTTTGGCATAAGTGGTAATAAATGGTAAAATACTGTTGAACTGTACGGCTTTAGCACAGAAAGAAATGACAAGAGCAGTCATGAGTCATACCCAGTGATGCACGCAATGATTTAGGCATTGCATAAAGATATGAGGCTTATAATAGAAGCATGAAGTATGAATCAAGTCTGTCACAATACTCTCACACTTTTGAAGAATTGTAAATTAAATCAACTAAATGTTTATCTGTTTCTGTGTGGGTTAAGAGCTCTGTGTACAGAAAAATATCAAATTCAGTTGAGCAGTTGTCATAGGCAATCACAGTGGCTTTTACTTTCTGTCAGACAGGAATGATTTCTGAGTTAATCAAGTGTGTTTTTAAGTTATATACTGATGCATAAACGCATAGAGACAAAGATTCATTACGCATACAGAATCTTTAGCTGTCATGATTTGTGTCGGGCCTTTTCTCAAGAGTCTGACTGCATGTCACCGGTAAACAGAGTTGGTACTAAGCATTTCGCTCTATTTTTTTGTGTGTGTGTTAAATGCACAGAACACAATTTCAGTTGAGCCCCATCTCTGGTTAAATTGAACATCTTCTTCCTATCCAAT
Organism: Sinocyclocheilus anophthalmus; assembly: GCA_018155175.1. Taxonomy (NCBI): domain Eukaryota; kingdom Metazoa; phylum Chordata; class Actinopteri; order Cypriniformes; family Cyprinidae; genus Sinocyclocheilus; species Sinocyclocheilus anophthalmus. Next base: position 128,007 of record JADLZN010010742.1, read on the forward strand.
ACCTGCATATTTCCATATCGAAGAAAGTGATCGACATGATTCATATTGAAAATGATAAGCAAGCACTGTTTTGATTATGGTTTGTATATCCGCAGTCCTAGTTCTGGTTTCTCTTTTTAAATGATGAATACTGACTGCTACCACCTGTGACAGTTATTTCCTCTCATGCAGGTGCAACATGCTAATTGGCCGTTGGCTGTAGTCTTTGCAGTGAGATCAGTCGGCTTGGTGTGTCACGGCCTTTATTCTGAGTCAGGAGTCTTGCAGAACTACTTACACATTCTCATTACTATCATCAGGTTTCATCTGAGCTTTCCTTGTGTTACATTCTAAACAAGCAACGATGTTTGATTGCATTGGTTGTTGTATGTATCATTGCGGTTCGGAAATGAAATGTCAAAGGTTAATGCTATATTGCATTTAAAAATAACATACAACCTAAACCCAATATAACCCGATATAAAAATACAATTTTATGAAGCAAGATACAGTATGTGATGCAAACAACAAAATGCATTATAGTGTACAAATAATCACTATGAAAGTGTTTTGAGTTCAACATAATATTCCCATGCATAAAAAAATTAAATATTTTTAAATATGTTACAAAAGACAGAAATGGCCATTTTTATTTATTTATTTGCTAAAATTAGTTTCAGAATATATTTAAAATATATTTAGTAAAAATATTTTCTACCAATATTTTTGTTTTATATTAAAACTTATATATATTAGAATATACAGGTATATATATTACATTTACTAGAAATACCACACACACACACACACACACACACACACACACACATACATACACACATATATATATATATATGTATAAAAAACTTTATCACCATTGCTTTCAATCCACATTTACATTTTGTATTTTTAATTTATTTATTTATTGCCCTGAAATACTTTTAAATTATGGTAAATAAGTTTTGAGACTATTATATAACTATATTATATAGCATATTATATTGAGATAAGTATAATAAACTATATTATGTATAGTATGTTTTTCAAAATACTATTATATAAATTTGAAAAGCATATTTCATTGAGCTTTACTGTTTTCAACATATATTTAGCATGTGTTTAAAATATATTTTGGCCAGAAAAATTAATTTTTGCCATATGTGTTGTGCAGGAAACCATGCTAAAATAACTTATTAATTGATCGTTTATCCTCTAATCATAATTTGTGTGAAAAGGAATAAACGTTGTTGGTATTTTACTGCCACTAGAGTTCTTTGCAGCTGGAAACTGCACTGAATTGTATGTATAACTAGTTTTTGCAAAAATGTATGAAGAAGCATGATTTTCCAATGAGCCTATGTTGGAAAAAGAATGTCAACATTTTCCAGTAAACCTTTGCTGTGAGTTAATTGTCCTTATCTCAGTGGAACAACTTCCTCTGATCCACTTGTGTCTTTCCGTGTATCTCCCTTCCCCCCACGACTCTTGTAACCTCTCCGTGCACCGGGCAGCAGGGCTGTAAACAACACCGGGGCTATTAATTAATTAATGGCCTTTAGCCGAGCGGCAGGCTTTCTGGGCCGGGCTCAGGCAGAGAGCGTAGTGTCTCTGTTTGGAGGCATTAGGACAGCAAGAGACCAGAGCAGCATTCATGTAGGGGAGCTGGTGGCCGTTTCATGCTGCACGTCTATCAATCACCTGCACCATTGTGGTTCTGCGCAGTTGTCCGGGCAGAAAGAAGCAGCAGGGGGAGGGATGAGACGTGGGAGAAGAAGAGGGAAAATGGCGATGGAGGGGCCTAGGCATCAACCGCCTACCCTCGTCCCATTGCTGATGAGCGTGACGGCTGTGTTGATCTCACACCACATCTTCAACACCGCTGCACAGATACCAGACCCCGAGGTAAGAGCTGCTTAGATTTTACGGCCACTAAACTACACCGTTGTTGCGACTCTCTTTGTATTGAACCGCTTTTCATTTTTATGGCACTGAATGCATTGAAACAACGGCAGCGTTAAAAACACATCCTCTAGGTTAGCGCTTATGGTTTTTCAGAAACATTGACAGTTAAATGCTGTTGCACAGTTATATAGCTATTAAAAAGCTATTTACAGGAAGTGCAAGGTCCCTCTGTTGCATCTGTCAGACAAGAAGACAATACTTTGCCTGAAAGAACCAAGGACACATATTTATGTTAACCCGCTCAGATGAAAAGCAGTGCATTAAGAAGTGTGAGCTATGTGACATTAGAGGTCAGTATCATGAAAGGTCAATTCCTTAAAGTTCTCAGAATGACTGAGAGTAAAGAAACAGATCTGCGATGTGTATAGGAAACGTAGAGGATCGTTTATGTTTCCTTTTTTCACTCAACTTGCTGAAAGAACTACTGGAATAGAGGATTTGGATAATGGCTGTCTTAAACTTCAACTCTGAAGGACATTAGTCACAAAAGATCTTACTTGCAGTATTTTTCTGTAGGAAAATGCTGCCCATAGCAGAATTATTAGTGCTGGCTATTACTATTACTTACTTTTAGAGATATGGGTAACAATTACCGTGTGCGTTATAAATCAGGGAGACATTCCAAATGCATAATACATGCATGTTTACATTGTTCCCTGATAATGTGATATTGTCAGTATTGGAGAGGAGGAAGATCCAGCAGCTGTCACTGTTAAATCATAGACGGTCTATTTAGACAATGAAAGACTGTTTAAGTTTCATTGACTGCTTAAGGACATCCTGTTCATTACATCAAGTAGTGCATTACTGTTGCCACGTGAGAAATGTTAGCCGGAAACATTTACAGCAATGCAAACATTTTCACCTAATTCAAAGCTAAGGGTCATCATTTCTCACATTTTCAGAGTTAAGGGTCATCATTCGTGTTTTACAAAACGATAATCATTTACAAATGAGATCTAAAATGTCAGTTGACATTGTCAATGTTTGATTTTAAATGCACAGCACTGTAGCAATGCAACACAATGAGAGTTTTCCAAGATGTAATGTTACATTTATTTAGAAAATTCTAAAAAATGCCGGGTGAGGAAGCTGGGTTGATTTGACCCAGTTTGGGTTGATAATTGGTCATAATCAGTGACCCAGCGGTTCTGGGTTGGGAAGGCGGTTGTAAAAGAGAGCTTTGGTGATAGCGCTTTACCTCTCTGTGTTCATGGCACTCGTGACAGGAGTATGTCTGGAAAATAGAAGAAACTAATCGAAGTGAAGAGATGACTGGTGAGCGTGAACTAAAACAAGATGGAATGGCTCTTGAGAGGAGTGATTGAAAAGGCTTTAATCCTGTCGATTCGCTACAATGCATGGTTTATTCCTGACTTTCAGTGTTTATTACAGGCTTTCAGTTTGTGTGTTTCTTGGCGGCACTCAAAGCCTGAGGCTTTGGCCTTAGTGGGAGTATTTTCATTGGCGAAAGATAAAATAAATGAAATAACTTGTCAGATTTGCTCTTAAATGTAAATTATTCAGTGTTTATTCAACAATGTTCTTTGAATAGCAGATTAAATTTGGAGAACAACCTAAAAAGCATCTTAAAATGTAACTGTATGACTGTGATTTGCCATTCTTTTCTAGTCATTCTGTGAGTAATTTAAATTTATAACCCATTATGGGTTACATTTTTATTTTATTTTTTTACATTTTAACCTAGCAGTACAGTAATGTTTAAACCATAGTTGAAAAACTGCATACTGGGTCAAACATTTAACCCAAACTAACTGGGTCAAAACAAGCTAAGAAAATATAAACAAAAACATATTATTTTGATGGTCCATTTTAGACATTCAATTAACTTTAAAGGATTAGTTCACCGAAAAATTTAAATTAGCCCATGAATTACTCACCCTCAAGGGATCCTAGGTGTGTATGACTTTCTTCTTTCAGACAAATCCAGTCGGAGTTATATTAAAAAAAGTTTTGATCTTCCAAGCTGTTTAATGGCAGTCAGCAGGTGTTGCATGCATCAGTCCAAAAGAAGTGAAATAAAGCACATCCATCCATAAAAAAAAGTGTCTCACACGGCTCCGGGGGGTGAACCAAGGCCTCCTGTAGCGAATCGATGCAATTTTGTAAGAAAAATCCTATTTAAAACGTATACTCACTGAATTAGCTTGCTCTCACTGTTGTACCAGAAAGCAGCTCCGGGCGGATGAACGATGAGGTCAGCTTATGGCCGCATGCGCCGCTCAGAAGTTGACGAACGGGAAGCGCAGCGGAGAGATCAAAACAAAACAATGGTCACGAATTAGAAGTACAAAACGAGGATTTGTAAAGAAGAATGTCGGAGGATTTCGATATAAGCAGTGTTGGGCAGTAACGGATTACTTAGTAATGCGTTACTGTCATTTGATTATTTTTTTAGTAACGAGTAATCTCACCCGTTATATTTTTCAAAATAGTATTAAGAGTGAGTCAAGCCGAGGTCTCTATACATTACTGCCGCGTTACAGTGCTGACAGAATGCAGTGTTTTCTAATCTAGAGATTGTAAAAAGGATGTAGCACACGCACTGTCGAGTCAAGTGCCAGTGGATTAGAGACCTGCTCTCCCGCTAGACCCGACGCGACAGAGTGCGGCGCGGGACAAGACTTGATAGTTGAGTGTAGAGACGCGTGTGTGTGTGTGGGATGCGGGAGAATAAAATGATTCACGGGACTCCCGCAAAATAGAAATATCTAAACATAAAATATTAAAAAAAACAATTAAATTGTTATGCATCTATTGCACAAAAGCTACATGAACTAATATAAAATATAAACGATTAACAGGTGCAAGCATATGCAGAGTTTATTTTTAGGCTATAACACGTGTTTGCAGCGTTCAGCAATGCAGTGCTGAAATTTGCGTGCTCACGAATCCTCTCATTATAACACGAATTGTAGACATTATGAAAGATTTGTTATGCATATATTCATTGTGTTATAACTTTGTGAGATTGTGATGAACTGATGTCATCATTTCAGGGGTTATAAATGCAGTGCTCTTTGCTGGCATTCTGCCAAACCATGCACGCAGCAGCCGCTTGCTTTAGTTAAAAATAACAGTGTTCTGTGAATGTTGATGCTTTAATAACAAATATTTATCAGGAGCATGCATGCTGGGATTTCATAAATTTCATGGATAAAAAAGTAACGTAACTAGTAATGTAACTCATTACTAATTACTTTTGAAATAAAGTAATCAGAACAGTAAACGTGATTACTTTTAAAAGGAGTAATCAGTAATCAGTAATTTGATTACGTTTTCAGAGTAACTTGCCCAACACTGGATATAAGCCAAGAGGAGATTGGTTTTCCTTTGCTAAAGTAAGGAAATTTTGCTTCCTTTGCTCCTGTTAACAAACATTGGTTTTCACGAGACTCACCGGCACATGCATGCGGCATCCTCCCGTAACTGCTTCCGTGTACAACCTGTTTGGCGCAAGCTTATTTACATTGATTATTAACTTTTGAATCTGGATATTTTTCTACAAAAACACATCGATGCGCTACAGGAGGCCTTATTGTTTACCCCCCCCTCCGCCCCCCCGGAGCCGTGTGAGGGCTACTTTTTGATTATATTGATAGTGCTTTATTTCCCTCCATTCTTTTGGACTGATTAACTGCAACACCCGCTGACTGCCATTAACCAGCTTGAAAGATCAAAGACAATTTTAAAAATAACTCAGACTGGATTCGTTTCATCTGACAAGAAAGGAAGGTCATTGATTACGCCCTGTATGGCTTGAGGGTGCCACGTAAACAACCGGGTCTCTTATTTTTCCTCTTGTTGGTGAACTATCCCTTTTTAAGTAACTTTGACACGTGTGTCCGGTCCGCATATGTGGCCCGATTGTCTGACGCTCCGGTGTCCCTAACGAGGGTCCGCCCCCGGACCGTCCTTCCGTGTCCACTTCAACTCTATTTGATGTGCGCTCTGTGCTCTCCTCCGCGGCGTTAGGAGTACATTTTCCATTTCAAACTGATAGCCATGACTAGACAAGTGTTCTTCCTAGTTGACCTTAGTCCAGCCAGTCGTGGCTCGATGAGCGCTACGGTCCTGTTTTCTTCCACTCCCACTGCTAATTCTTAACCACACTTTCATTAACAGGGTCAATATCCAGTGGGCGTCGTGCCGCAGTTTTCCTATCATTCGCTCTGCTGGTACAATGTTAAGCTCCAACATGAAACAGCTTAAGGAACACAAATATGGTTTGGGTACATTTTATGTTCCGGTGGACTCAGCAGGCAATTGAGTCAAATTAGAAAACAGGATGACGTTCATTCATATTTATAGACACCTATAAAACACCATGATCATAGAGATTTGTTCTCGTCTGCAGGAAATCAATTATATCAGTCATGTCATGTTAGATCATGCATGCTAGAAGAACAAGTGCTAAACATGAGAAACTAACAATGAATTCTCTGTTTTATTGTCTTCATGCTATGCAATACACTATACATGAATAAATGTGTAATTCATTTTACATTGCACATGATGGATGTGCAGATGGTGTCTGATGTGTTTGGTTGCTGTTTGTCTGTAGAGTTGTTAAGGATGGTACATCAGATACGAGTCAATGTTATTTCTCTAGAGGACAGAAGAGAAGGGACATGATGAAGTACATTACAAAGAAATATATCAATATGTGATCTTCTGCCAGCTGAACTCTCCAAACAGTCTGTACAATAACGACTGCATCTCATGATTGATTGGCTGTCAGCAACATTGAATGACCCAACAAATCTTTACATCTAACAGGTCACTATAGAGATACTTGTTTGTTCACATAAAAGCACCAGTTAAGTGCATTTTAGTTTTGTTTTTTCACTTCACAAATAGCGACCCAAATTCATAATTTCTAAAAAAGTTTAGAGTAGATGCCAAACTAAACTAAATAAATAAATATTAGGATAAGATGGGTTAGATACCACAATGCTACTTCTCTTTAATGCAGATGTAAAAAGAAAAAAAATTAATTTAAACAAATCTATTGAATAATTATAGTCTAACTTTTGAACAATGTTTAAACATGAGTGAGTGACGTGACCCATACTCAAAATTTGTGCTCTGCATTTAACCCATCCAAAGTGCACACACACACACACACACCGTGAACACACACCCAGAGCAGTGGGCAATGGTGCCTGGGGAGCAGTTGGGGGTTCGGTGCCTTGCTCAAGGGCCCCTCAGTCGGGGTATTGAAGGTGGGAGAGAACGCTGTACATTCACTCCCCCCACCAACAATCCCTGCCGGTATGAGCCTCGAACCCACAACCTTTGGGTTATGAGTCTGACTCTCTAACCATTAGGCCACGACTTCCCCCTATCATATGACATCAATACAGATTTGAGTGTATTGTACATTAGACTAAAAAATTATGTAGATTTGGAGGGTATTCTTTTTATTTTAATTTATTTTATTTTAAATTGAAAAGCTAATTGGGGCAGTTGGCGGGCTGAAGGCAGGCCTATTGTTGTGATACTTAAATCATTAGACTGATTGGTGTGTTATTTAATAATTCCAGGGTTTGAAGTTACACTAAATTAGATTTCAGCCAAACCTTTATTATTCAACACAAACATTTATGATAACTAACCAACAACATTTAATGTAATTTCATAGTCTATAACTATTGTGACATCATTGCAATTAAAATACATGTATAGTTTACTGTGCAAGAGACTAAATTCTTTGTAAAAGGAAAACTGTGGAAACTTCTCCACTATACCTGAACAGCCAGGTTGTTGAGGTTGTTCTATGCATATTGGAAAAGTTACCACAGATTACCTTCTGAGACTCATTACTAATCTAAGACTCATTGTATATTTAAGTAATAAGTTAATTATTTTCAGATATATACTATAATGTATTATAATATATATATAATATATATATATAGAGAGAGAGAGAGAGAGAGAGAGAGAGAGAGTGAGAGAGTATGTTACTGTAAAATACCTTTGAGATGTTTCTCCTTGACTGGAACTATGCTATTTGGTTTTAGCTGAAAGTATGTAATACTGAATCAAACTAAAGTTTACTAAGTCACAAACTGTCTGACTGATATCATGCAGCTCTAAAGAACAGAAAGGACTTGGTTAGTCATAGAGGGAGTAGTATAAGGCATTTCTATCAGTCTTCAATGATGTTTATTCTCAGCAGGAACGGGCTCAGTACAAATCCCTGAGGTACTCTGCTCTGCTGATATTACACAGTGTGTGAAATAAAAAGGATTTCCCCTCATTCTCTGGCTGAGATATTGATCTATCGATCAGGCATATAAATCTATGCTCCGGGGCTTATTCTTTGTATATACGTACACACTAAATCCACCAAGCATCTACAGTGTTAGCTTGCATGTGCAGTAAATGGAGAATCACAGGTGCCAAGCTATGAATGTCTGAATCAGCACACTGGCTATTGATATGCCATAGCAGGCGACCATGTGACAATCTCAGGGTTTATTGAATAAGACTGAAACATCAATAGTAATTCACTTTTAGCTGAAGGGACATCTGCTATCTCCAGCCTCACTGATGGAAATGTTATCCTTTATCTAGCAAAAATATCATGCTAATCAGTCAATACTAAATACTAATGGTATAAGTCAATACTAATTATTAGTGTTTTTTGCTAAGGCAAGCATCACTATTGCTTTTGGTGACACACAGGGTTAGAGATTTGAACAAACCCTTTACCCTATTTTAAAATGTTTGTGCATCTTTTACATATAATAAGATTGTGCAGCTTGTTTAGGAGAAATATACTATTACTTTTTTAAATGATCAGATTCTTTATATCAAGTTGAAAACTAGTTAAAAGTATGTCCAATTATAACGCATACATACATTATACTCATGTTGGGTGATTTATACTAAATAGCATAGCTCAACTTGTATCGTCACAAAATGCAAACTACATTACCGGCTAGCTCTAATGTGCTAAATGCGACTATAAGACAAGAAGATAAAATTATAAACATCAACAATGAAACAATGTGTATTTGCAGTACACACTGCAGGCCAGAACATCATAGAGACTTAGGTGGGCTTTATTGATTTCGTTCAGTAAGTAATCAGCCAGCAACCAACCAGGGCTGCGTTTCTCAAAAGCATCGTAAGTGCACCGTAGACCCATTGCCACCAATGGAGCTACAATCAACTTAGGATGCTTTTGGGATACGCAGCCCTGAACACAACAGAGCACAACAGTCGGGTTCCAGAAATTAAAAATGCCATTCATTTTCTCCATAGGGAAATAGATTTTTAAGAATAACTTGTAAACCTTTAAAGACAGACCTATACTGTGAGCTCCGAGTCTGTTAATAGATGATACATGCTTTTGTTGAAGCCATCAGTTTGCGTTATTTCAACTTATGTTTTAAATGTAGCACTTTAGGGACCAATTCTCACTATTAACTAGTTGCTTATTAGTATGCCTATTATTTATTAACATATTGGCTGATTATTAGTACTTATAAAGCATATGTTCTGCATAACTTTTTTTGTGCCTCAAATAAAAGTTTATAATGATTTGATTCACCTTATTGGTGGTTAGTTTTGGTTCATGGCTTTATAACACTTTTTAAATCCCCATTGGAAAAATGAACAGAAAAAAATTATTTCTGGGACCAGCAGGGCTCAAAAAGCGAGCAGGCATTCATTCTCTCTGTAGAATTGTGTGTGCCCTGTGCAAACGCTGGATACAATACAGGTGTCAGAAGCTTCACCATGTGCATCACTATATTCATCTTTTACTTTCCACCTTCACAAACCTAAATCTGTTTGTGGGTGCACTATACAGTACTCATTATATGCAGGTGTCAAAAGGGCATGTAACTCCTTGGCAGATTAAAGTACAATCATGTTGGTACGTGACATCTCAACATACAAGACCATCATCCAACACCGACCATCATCTGCTTGTGACCACCAGAACTAGTAGGACCTGGTGTCCAAGATGTCTTGAGGTGACAGACTGGAAGATATATTTTAAATCACAATGTGAAGACAAAGAAGACAGTCATTGTATGACCAACCAGATGAATTTTGATGTGGACAATATAGTTCCCATGAAGACAGTGCACTGCTTCCTTTGGTCAAAAGCTTTGTATTAAGGACTTCACAGATTTATTAGCAGTGCAATATGACCTTCAGGCCTGGGGACTGGGGACAAGTGAAATTAAGTTTGTCTGCAGGTATAATAGTTTAGGAGTGCAGATTCAAATGAGATATGGAGTGATAACCTGTGTGGAAGAATTGACGGACAACACGTCAACACTGACCGAATCCCTGAATCCAGCCTTCCACCAATACTTTGTACTGTATGACATAAATACTGAATTATTTAAACGAAAGCAACACGTTTCCACCTTAAAGCTACTGTCACACATGAAGCCTGCAGGTCTCCTGAACCTGTCAATGCTGGAGTTAAGTATTCAAAAGTTTAGAATCACTATGTAATGTTTTTTTTTAAGGACCGGATAGTGATAATTATCACATGATCGATCAGTAAAACATTTCAAATGCTATAAATGCATGCTTTTGTTTGCTGTTCTGCAACTTGCAGCAATGACAGCTGTGCAGACAGCAAGTTTGTTGAAATATTCATGTGAAATATTTTTAAATCCCATCCCGCTTTTCAAGAAATGTAAGCATACTTTCAATAAAGGCACAGGTCATTAAGCAACACGACTATTTGAAATGTTCTAATAATAGAGATTTCCTGAGCACTACATTTACATAATGATTTTTAAGGATTATGTATCAGCATTTTCTGCACAAAAGGGGACTTTTGAAACTGGATTAAAAGTTATTTCAAGTGTATAATGTATTTTTTAGAAAAACAAACGCTACATTTATGAACAGAAGCATTAATCTTAATAATCATAAATCCCCATAATCTTAGGGATTTCAAACTTGTTAAAAAAATTTAAATTGTTAGATTAAAACTTCAAGGTGCATATGTTTCAGTGCTCCGACTTTTTCTGACCAGCGTAAATCTGACTGCTTTACCATAACATACATCCCATAAAACACTGAGATATTCCCTCTGATCTCTTATCCGTAAAGACAAATATTCCATGAAATCCAACAATTAAATGATTACACAACACTATAAAACTCAGAAAATAGCATAAATATTGTAAATTATTAGATTAAAACACTTTGTCTTTTTTTCAGGTTGCTACTGAAACATATCCATAGATCCTTCAAAATGCATCTGGATGCTAGCTTAGAATCTCCCTGTTTTTATTTTTATTTTGCCACTTGCTTCTACTTTCCCCATCTTTTTGTCTAAAAATGCACTGCGAGCAATTTATAGTCTCATGTGTTTCTGCCTCTCTTTTTTCCACTGTGATCACCATGTGAAAGTGCTAGTTTAAAAGCTTACTGTTGCCATTTCAGTTGTGCAATTACCTGGATATTGCAAGAGATGCAGGAAAAAAAAAATATATATATTTTTTTCTTTTATCCCTGCAGCTTCTGCCAACAGACCCTCCAAAAAAGCCAGATCCAGTCACTTCAGAATCAGTGGTGTTTTGGGGCCTTCGATTATGGCAGGTTGTAGGCATTTTCTCCATGTTCATCCTAGCAATTAGTAAGTGTCTAAAAGAAAAATCCATCATTTACTGTAACTGTGTTTTCACTCTATTGTTCCCATATTCTTTCTTTCGTGCTTGGAACACAAAAGGTATATTTTGCCACTCTTTTCAATATGATAAAAGTGAGCACTGGGGCTGTCAAGCTCCAAAGTGACAAAAAGAGCACTTTAACTTCAGAAGACTTGGGATGTAGCACACAATTTTATTGACTGTGTTTTGAAACTTTAATGGAACCTATGCAGTATCATTTCTGAAGTGCAAAAACTCCAGTCTCCATTCACTGTAACTGCATGGAAAAGAGTGACCAGTATATTACTCAAAATCCCTCTTTTTGTGTTCCACAGAAGAAATAGCTTACATGTTGTTTATAAAGATTATTATTGACATGAGTGTGAATAAATGATGACAGAATTTTCATTTGTGGGTGACCTCTTTAAAATGGCAAGCTATGCATATATTTGCATTCAGAATTCACTTGAATAGATGTCAAAATAAACACTTAATTATTTACACGTAGTGAATCACATTAAGGGATTTAATGAAATTCCCCCAGAGCAATATATCAATTACAGAACAAAGAGATATGAGATGCTGCCTGTTGTGAAGGACAACTCTCTTTCAAATATTTCACAGCTTTCTTCCTCATTTCACAGTAATAACACTGTGCTGCATCTTCAAATGTCGAATTCCACGAACGAAAAAAAAGATAGAGGCTCGGCACGTACAAAGACAAGCCGCGAAAACATATGCCAACACACTGGAGACGGTGCCCCCCCTCAACGAACTCACAGAGATGCCGGGAGGTAAGTGCTAAATAGCCTACTTTCAGATGATAGAAATCTGATCATGTTATTGTCTGATTTGTGACCATCTTCTTTGATTTTGTCTGTTATTTTGGCCCTTTAAGTTCACATTATCCCATTGTGTAAATTCCCAGTACATTAAACTATTTATTTTACGTAAATTAATTAATACAGACGTACAGTACACTGATGTGAATAGTTAATGAACCTATACAGACAAATGAATATTGAAAAAAATTGCAAAAAGGATTAAAGATATTTAGAGGCTATTTTAAGCTAAATGGTTGAAAATTCATAAATACAGTTACTAGAAATACAATCTAATGGTTTATTGCTTTTGACAAATAGGTGGCGCTGTTATCAAATTGATGTGGTGTGGTCAGTGTGAGGTGATGATGACACAAAGTTTGGTGTAAATATGTCAAAGCTTTGCAGAGATACAGCCTTAGATGTACTGTGGCATCATGCCATCAAATTCGCTGGTGTGGTAACTGAAAACCGTTTTGTCTATCGACATGAAATCCATACATTTTTTGTAGCATGGTCTGAAGATGATCTGGTTTGATTTTCATAAAAATTGGAGCAATGGTCAAGGAGGATTTAAAAAAAAAAAGACAGTAAGTTCAGCCGTTTATGGCATAATTGGCATCGATGTTTTCAACATGATCCAGAGAATATATCAAGACCAGTTTCATGACGATAGGCAAAACTAATCAAAAGCTATTAGCATTTTTAAAAATGTCATTATAATTCTTGACCACAAGGTGGCACTTCCACCAAATGTTTTGAGTACCGACATACTGTACCGACTTTCGCAACAATGCATTCGTAAAATATAGCATTTTATAACAAAATTCATAATGGCTGATGCCCAAAATGGCCGACATGGGGATATTGCGTATGGTTGACCTCTGTATGCTGCGCTAAATCTAAAATGACCAGTTTTGATTTTTGAACTGTTCAGAAGTTTTAATTAAAAATGTCAATTAGGGATATGCCGGTATCAAATTTTCATGTTGCGATTAATTGCTAAAGCTTTTATCACGGTATACGGTATTATCACGATATTGAAATTTAGTTTTTTTAAAAGTGCTGTCATAATATAGTATAACAGGTTTAATAACTTTTTCTTATAACAAAAACAACTGAACATTTAAATACAATAAAGCAATACAGAAAAAATTATAAAGTTAAAAGTTTTACACAGATTAAAGTGCAAAAGAATTATAAAGACCAATAAGCATCACTTCACAATTAGACCTCGTTAGTTAACCTTAGTTAATTCATTAACATTCACAATGAGCAATAGCAACATTTGCTACAGAAGCTATTAATCTTTGTTAAAAAATACAAGTCTTAGTTCATGTTAGCTCATTAAATAACACAGTTGCAGCTTTAGATTTTAACAACGTGTTATTAAATATTGGAATACCTATGTTCAGTTTAATAAATGTTCAGAAGAATTTTTCATTGGCAGTTTATGTTAATTAATGAATTAACTAATGTTAACTAATGAAGCCCTAATGTAAAGTGTGACCGAACAATAAAGAATCAAAACACTTTCAAACAATAACTAGGGCATGTTGTAGTCCAAATTAAAAATGTAAAAAAAGTTTGAAAATAAATAGCCTATTAAGTCTAAATATTTAAGTATTTGGGTCTGTGATGAACATCATAGCAAATACACAAATCTGAATGGCTGTTTAAATCATTTAAATACGTTTCAGGAACAGAAAGTAGTGCAGCTGCTTTGTTTATGGGGTTACCGGGGTAACGGCTGCATTTCTGCTGTTCAGCGCCATCTGCTGTCAGAGAGTGAATGTGCTTTCATTCAAAGCGTCTCTCACGCGTTCCGCCGTGTGCTTCTCATCCGCGCTTGTTTACATCAGAGTGCGCACGCGTCTTTCACGCAGCATACAGCGGTGTTGTGCATTTTGACCAGTTGATTGGAAAAGTATTCTTAAAATGCATTCAAAATTCGGAATAATTTGTAATATATAATTATTCACGGTATTTAGAAGTGCCCACGATAACAATATCGTGCATATTCATTACCGTGATATATCGCATTACCAGATACCGGCACATGTCTAATGTCAATTTTTCCATATCTCCCTACCACTAGGTGGCGCTGTGCAGGTAGCCTTAGGTCATGGCTATTATAACACACACCAAGTTTGGTCTAAATACGCTAAAGAGATGCGGAGATATAGCCTCACATCCATTTTGGCGAGCTCTTCATCACAGTTGTCCATGCGTTCTGGTTTGCACGAAAATCAGACAAACGCTTAGTAGGAGGTCAACAAAGAAGTTTTTCAGTGCTTTAAGAAAATTTGTCATTGAAACATTTTATTCAGCAAAAAATTCTAATTCTGTGGAAAAAAATTACTGCCTGGTATTGTCCCTTTGGTAGAAAAAAATTAATAAAAAATAAACGTCTTGCTGGTGTATATTATAGTTGTCACACTAAGCATGGCATTGGATCACTGGCCAAACAACTTTTTATTCCAGAATCCCTGAGCTGGGGTCTTTTCTATACTGACTTCTCACATAGACACATTGTGCAGATTTCCATCCTGATAGAAATCTAGAAAAGCCACACATCGTCACTGAATTCTCATTTTTCTTTTTAAACATTTTGTTCCATATTTTCCTGAATTTCATTTCAAATCTATTCTTTCAGCTGATGTGTCTGATGTCATCTGTCTTTTTCCAGTGCTATTACTCTTTCCCTTTGTTTATCTGTATTCTTTTCCCTCTTTTCACATCTTTTGTGTGTTTACTCAGCTCTTGCGGAAGCGTCAGCTCTGCAGACAGTCTCTGATCAGGTACAGGCTCGCGGTAGTGGACAACTTCCTGTGGTCAGGGAAGAAGATGAACCCGCCAATCCAGTCACTTAGAGCGATGCGCTCGAGCTCTCCTGTTCTTTCTGCCTGCCTGTCCTCAGCCTGTCCTCCTTGATGCCTTAGTGTAGAAAAGACCATCAAGACTATTTATGATGAAACTGGTGAAATATGCTGCTTGCAGTGTCTTTGAGGCTGTTTTCCCTGCGATTAGAATCTGTTGTCAGTAGGTGTAAGTGAAAGATGCAAGTGTAAATGTAAGCGAATCCTTACAAAATTCAGCCTTAGGTGCATCTTAGAAAATATAAAGTAGTAAAAAGCACATATCTTTACATTTTCCTACTCTTTTTCTGTCTTTTAAAGTCAACCTGGAATCAGAATTGACCCCATTTACTTTCCTAACACACACATTGCTGGTCTTATTGTGCATGATTCCAAAGAAAAACTGTAAAGAAAAACCTTGATGTGCCAGATCCATAAACTGGTTGAGGGATGTTTGAGGGCCATTCTCACACAACTAAGATATTAAAAGCTCACTTAGTCTGACTCTGAAGAAGACAATGCAAAATGAACTTTGTTGGTGATATATATGGCCAGTTTTGGGAAAGCTTGGCACATTCAAGTCATATCCAAAGTTCTGTCATGAAACTCTAGATAGCGCAGTCTGATAGGTCTAACTCAATCTGACATAATGACATCATCACATGCCGTAGCTGATTGGTTCTTTTTGTATCAACAGCCAATGAGCTTGCAGCTCAACATTCAAATACTCGGCTAGTGTTTGCTGTAGCTGTTGCAGCGCACTTCAGAAACCCCCCACCTTCCCCAGCTCCACCTGTATAGATCTGCTACGGGGTGATTTTATGTATGTTATACATGGGGGTTATTTCTTATATGTTTTATGTGCGGCAGCAGTATTTCTTACATGCTCACATCTGCATGTTGTGGATGAACTGGCTGAAGCAAGTCAACGTAGCAGTTTTATTTCGCTCAGACCGAACACATTAACATTGTCATTACCATGCCAAACCCTCAGAGAGTTGCCATGATAGAATGTATGTTCAAAGCAGCTTTACAGTAATAAACAGGAACTAAACTAATATTGCCAATGCTGCAAAGTTCAGCAATTATGAACCGATTTCAGTTGTAAAGCAGCTCTACAGAATAAAATAGTGTCATTGTTGCACACACAGGACAGGCTGATTGTTTTCTGGTGGCACATATTTTATTTTGTTGTCACTGCACTTAAATCTGCAAAATTAACAACATACAACCTGAATTATACAGCAGATCACATCTTGAGCAGTAATAAGCGAAGCAGTCCTTGACATTCTCTGTACAGCCACTAAGTGCAGCATAAGAACACAACAGCCTTACTTCGAGCATAACCCACTTATTAAAACAAATCTGTTTTTTTTGACAAATAAACTCATGAATTCTCTTGACATTCTGAAAGTGAACATTTGAGGTATTATTGAGGTACACTTTTGCAGACTGAAACCATGTAAGAAAATAAGAGTTAGTCTTGCTTGCATCACTAGGCAGCTTTGTAACAGCTCATAATATCCTAAAAAAAAAAACAAAAAGAAAAAAGAAAAAGAGATACATCACCAGTAAATAATATTAATATGTGACAGTCTCATATTTCAGCATAAATCACACTATCAATCACAGTTTTAAGCCGCACTATATTTTGCATGACACACTTGTAAAAACTCTTACATCTCAACACAAGTCAGTGTTAATGTCTCTTTTTCTGAAAATACCTTTTGATGCATTGTTTATGAAACAAGCGCATATTGTTTTCCAGACACAGGTTGTGAATTCTGTTTCATGTTGACTTAATCCTGTGGGTCACACTTTATTTCAAGGTCCAATTCTCACTATTACTAACTATTAACTATGACTTTTGCCTCCATAAACTCCTAATCTGCTGTTTATTAATAGTTAGTAAGGTAGTTGTTAAATTTAGCTACTGGGTAGGATTAAGAATGTAAAATATGGTCATGCAGAATATGTGCTCTGTAAATACTGATAAGCCAATATGCTAGTAATATGCATGTTAATTATAAAACTTGTTGATAGTGAGAATTGGTCCCTAAACTTAACCGTTACTATTCTGTGTGTCTGTCTATGCCCTTTTTCCTGAATAAATAATTAACCTCTAACTTTCTTTCTGACAAAGTCGGTTTATCGTGTGTATTGATGTCTCCTAGTAAAAAATTAATATTGATGTGTTCAGTGATGCCTGCAGCTGTATGACTCTATGCTGTGTGTATCATGAGAGCTCTGAATGATCTGTGAGAAACATTTTCCTTAAATTATTCATATTATTTTCTTATATATTAACAGTGATTATGCATGTTCTGTATTTCTGTTGACTGAACCAGCAATGACAATCATTCATGAATTAATCATTCTTGTAAATTGGTTCTTTCTTTCTAGTGAATTGGCCAAACGGATTGCAAAACAGTGTGAATTGATTCACGTTAGTTTGGACTGCTCTCTCACTGAATAATCTGAGGTACACTGTAAAAAATAAATCATGGTTGCTGTGGTTGTCGGAATTTTACCGTAAAAAATACGGTAGCAACGTTTTAGGTTTTACTGTTGTAACTTTAATTTACAGTTAATACTGTAATTTCATTAACTGATATAATGTTAAATATACCAACCTACTGAAGTACTGAAATCTGTTTTGTAGCTTTGTAATACACTGATAACCACCAAATGCAGGAGGTGATGAGAAAGTCACATGATGAACCAAAGCCCATCACAAGCAGCTTTTATATAATAACATATATATTAGGTGCACAGTGTGTCATTCACACAAACCCTAAACACCATCACGGTAACACACATGAAACTGAAATAATGCAATAAACATTCATTTAACAACATTAGGTGTAACACACAACCCTGATATACAAAACTGATAAGAAAAAACTAAGAAGAAACAGTTATTTCAACAAAAAAACATCAAATTTGAAATGTAACGCAGGGAATTCTGGGAATGTCAATTTACGGTTATTCACTGTAAATTATACGGTCTTTTTCACTTCCAAAAACGGTATACTACCGTAAAATTAATGTCCAATACACGTAATGTCCAATACAGTTTTTCACCGTATATAGTAGGAGAATTTACCGTTAACCATTTAACAGGTTTTTACTGTAGCATTTTTACAGTCTTTTACCGTTAAATTCACGGTCATTTTTTAGTGTAGTTCAGTCAGTAAAACTAATAGTGAAACAGCACTGGATGAAGTGGATATTTGACAAACTATTACAAACTATACTGCTGTACATGTGAATAAGTGATTTTGTAACCCTTTTTTTCCCCAGTTTTTTTTCCCAATGTGAACATGCACTAGATGTACGTCTTTGACCATTTTGTTGCTTTTTGCCATTTTTGAGTGGATGAATATTTTTGGTTCAGACGCCAGAAACATTCTTTACACAAATGTGCATATGTGAATGCTTGGCTACTGGAATGCAACAAGTGTTATTTTCTTAGTACATACAGTACTACTTAACATACTACCATAGCGAGTTATAAACTTGTCAACAGTTTAATAAACCTCATCCTGCTTACTCAACTTCTCTGCCATGAGAAAATGCTAATGCTCACTACAGCATCTCTTGCAACATTGTTGAGATTGCAACATACGTATACAAAAACTAACTTGTACTGATCTGAATGATAAAGTTCTAAGTGCTAAAAGCCTACATATATTTGCTAAACAATAATTTTGTGGGTTTTTAGGATACTAAACTACAGACATGGAAAGCCACAAAACTTCAAATGGGGTCTTTAACATCTGAAGATAAAAATAAAAGCCCTCCTCAAGCTTTGCACACAATTTTTGCATTGGTCCACTTTGGCACTGTTACATTATGGATCGTCTGTCAAAATTTCAATAGGATCATGGTTGATAAAGCCTTCTTTGACAGACTGTGAATAGACGAGAATTTTTAACAGCGCAACGGGTTTCCGAAAACTGCAATATGCATGAGATGGAACCCAACATTGACATTCCATCTGCGCACATGAATGAGGTGTGGAGAACCGTACGCACACACAGTGCCAAGGATAACGCAGTATGCTTGAAACAAACAAACCCACTGAGGCTCGCACTTACCCACACGAACCCTGACATAATTATATTCATCATTAGAGCTAAAGACATTCTAATGGGACTCTCCCAGATACCACGGAGACCGTTTAGCACAGGAAGAGCTCCTCGTCATGCGCCGTACGAATGCCTGCTCCTTATGTTCATGGATGGAATGCATCACACACTTGTGGCTTGGTTCTGTGGACACGTGCATTTTTCACAGGCAGCTATGCAAATAATGTCAGTGGGTTTCCACTGCGGCTACATCTGGATTAATTAGGTCACCCATAAAAAAATGTGATTTGAATATCAGTCAGAGAGGAGCGTCCTGATTGTGCGGTTTGCGATCAGAGTACGTCTTAGTGCTTATAAAGCACAAGGGTATATGTGTGATCATTTACACTCTTCACAGTTGTTGTAAAAAAACAACAACAAACACATATTTACTGTTAACTAAACTTGTTGCTTAATGATAGTAAGTAAAGTAGTAGTTGTAGTTGTTTTTAGGTAATGTAGAGTTAAATGATCTAAATATGGTCATGCAGAATAAGGCATTAATATGTGCTAATAAATAGCCAATATACTAGTTATACGCATGCTAATAAGCACCTAGTTAATAGTGAATAGTGTTCCCTAATCTAAAGTGCTTCCGAACATACTGTGAATTTCAGGGGCCATATTCACAAAACATCACGAAAAAAGCCGCTCCTAATGGCAAAATTAGTGTTTCATCACTCTTAATTTTACAACGCATGCATTTCTCCTCTAAGAGTAATTCACAAAGCATTTTATTTTTGAAATTTGGATAAATATGTCCACTAATTAGTTTATTGATTAGGGACAATAGAATTAGCTTTGATTATATTCTATTTAGCTTAAACACACACACACACAAATCAAAATCTGCTATGGGGTAATATAACAATTTATCACCTTTTACTGAAGAAATTAAACAATATTTTATCAAACTTTGATATTTGCCTTAATCTTTTAAAAGATAGTGATCGAACTACATTTAATAAAAATCATATTTCAAGGTCAGTAATATATTACATCAGCATATGAGAGTCAAGCCGAATCCCTGACAATATTCAAAAGAGCTGAAAATCTCTTCCATGAGCACTTAACTGCATCCTACTGCGGGAAAATGCTTTCAATTGTCATTAATCCCTCCCTGTTGTAGCTTACACTATTCTGAACTAGTGTATGTGTAAATGTCACTTACTTAACAGTTTTCTATTGTCAAAATTATGAAAAAAAGGATCAGTCAACAATATAAAACAACTGAAAATATTCAAATCAGGAATGTCAGAATCAGAATGCATAATTCATGCATAAAAAATAATAAAATAACGTCAAATAACGTACAACTTCCTGTTTCCCTCAGGAACTCACACATGTTGAACTATAGGGCCTTTCGCACCGCTTTAGTTCCAGAACTAAATGTACAGTACTAAAGTACTGGGACGACTTTGCGCAAACTATTTCCAAGTACCATTTAAAGGGTTGCGTTCGCAGCGACAGTGTGTACTAGGAAGTGACGTAAGCCGGTCGACAGCGTCGTCATTTGTGGGCGGCGTTCAACAACAGAAACGTAGAACAACAGAGGAACAACATTAGCAACAGGAGGATGGAGGACTCTGTGATCGGAGCTGTTTTTGTTGTGTCTCGTGGGTTTTTCACAGTATGGAACATGGAATCGACTATACGAAAGCGGACTGAAAGAACACGTAAGGAGGACTAAGATCCTCCAACGACAGCTGCAGTGCTACTTGCTTACAGGTGCACTTCAGCGTCCGTCCACTATCGCTGTTCCATACTGCGAATAAGGTTGACACAATGTTTAAGTATGTTTACACAGCGTTTTAAAGCATGGCGGGTGAGGGCGTTTTCATACACATTTGGCCAATCAATGTCTACTTACATCACAATTAGTACCAGTTGTGCTGGTTAGAACATGCTTCGGAGTAGGAGCTAATTTTGTTCTCGAAAAAGGCAGTCCGGTACTAAAATCACACCCAGTTCCGGCGGTGCAATTAGTTCTGGTACTATGAAAAGGTTCCCGCGGTGCGAAAGGCCTTTATGTTACCTAACATGGTGAGGTTTTTTTTTAAATTGGGTTTTATTCTTTTTAGCATGCGGTGTGAAGTATTTCACTCCGTTCCCTGATCATTCTGATTAAATTTCGGTGATTGAAGAACGTCTCGGTTACGTATGTAACCCTCGTTCCCTGATGGAGGGAACGGAGATATTATGTCGATGGCGATATTAGGGTTCTTACTTGGGAGCCCGAATCCTCTCTGATTAAGAGAAAACGGCAATTAAATTTGGCCAGTGGATTTTGCATGCTGAGCCACTCCACGTGCATACGGGTATAAATAGGAGACAGTTGCATCCACTCATCAGGTTTCTGAGTGGCTTCAGCATGTTGTCTGTATATCATGTACATAATACATAATGCACAAGAGTAGGGGTGACCCCGAATAGTCGAAGATTCAATGCTTTGATAGGAGGAGCCTCACAGTCGAACATTTGCGGGGTATTATGCCATTTTGGCTATATGGGGGTGCTTAAATGTCTGATTTCACAGAGAACTGTGCATTAATATCAGTTTGAAAACTTCTAAGCTTGCAGAAGTGTTTTCCAAAAGTATGTCATTATCCATGTTTACCTTTCACACTTTTAATGAATTACCCAGAGTATGACCGGTTTCAGGCCCAGAACCCCTGGAACAACTGAGGAGCAGAGACAGAGAGTTGTCTCAGTAATTCTCCAAGACCGGCCTCGCTCACACTCCTTACTAACCCTGAGATTCAATCTCTGACCTTTCAGCTCGGAGGCCAAATCATTAACCTCACGGATGTCTGCCCCACGCAGGTTAGACATTATTTCATAGTAAATTGAAGATAGAGGAGCCATGGAATCCATTTAGGCTGTGCAAAATGTTATCAACAGAAAAACTGTAGGTGCATGAAAATGTGTTTAGAGTAAGGATGTAAGAACCATTATTATATTGTTGGACACCTGCACTTTTTTTTACCAAAATGTTTTCCCAAATCATTTATATGCCCCTTGTTAAGTAAAGTATAAAAGTACTAAATTGTGAATGTTCAGCAGTACTGGCAGCAAGGTGAATGCAACACCTTTAGCCATGAATATTTTAAGAATATGGCGAGGCTTTGAGTGCCTTCCTGCTTTTATGAAGCAGTTTTAACCATTTTGTTTATAGCACCTTATACGTTCCCTACGGTGAGCGTGATTTCACCAAGTACAACATGTTCCTGGATCAACATCCTTGTTGATCCTGGAACAACATTCCAATTAACCAATCAGAATTGAGGGATAACTTTTCAGGAAATATCTGTTTTAGGCTTAAAATCAGGGTTATGTGCTTCTACACCCTTGTTAATCAGCTATCATTTCACAATGATTTTAGGAATAAATTATGGGTAGGGGTTGGGATTGGGTTTAGTCTATATTTTTGGACAGTAATGTTGATCCAGGATGAACAAAAGATGTTGATCCAGGAACATGTCTTACTTGGCAAAATCACGGCGACTCGTTCCCTACCTCTGCTAGAAAATACTGTTCTTTATTTGTAAACTAAAGGCATTTTCAGACATGAGGATTGTTTGCTTTGTTCCAAACAAGTGTGACGCACACTTCCTGAAAAGTAAGGCCAAACATTTTGATCGCCATCTATTGGCTGGCTGCAGTATAGGTCATAAACCCTGCCCTCTCCATGTGAAAGAATGCAAAGTAACCCAAACTAAAAAATCTAATCAAATTGTAATAATGTTGCATTTTAATTTTTTTTAGGTAGCTTTTATCACACTGATGTATGTCCAAGTGTTCTTTTTTTCTAATACATTTTCTTTTAGTTTGTTATTTGATGCTATAGACCTTATGTAGCTCCGCCACTTTTTAGCGCTTGCAGTGCTCGTTGTCTTCTGCATTCTGTTTGTATTCCCACAGCATGAAGGTAATGTCATACAAATTTATGAATGAACTGCTCATTTTAAAACCTTTCCGGTCTGCTGTCATTTGTTACGACATCCGCTTCAAACATTACAATGCACATGATAACTTTTGTTAACTCAGCAGTAAGTAAATCCACTTCACCAGCTAATTACTATTCAACAGTGATGCTATAGATCAGGGGTGCGAACTCCGGTCCTGGAGATCCCGCAGCCCTGCATAGTTCGCTCAACCCTACTTAAACCCCACCATCCTGTAGCTCCTAATAACCGTTCGACTTGAGTTAGCTTGTTCTTGTGTTGATTAGGTTGAAGCAAAACTCTGCGGCGGCGGGCGCGCAGGACCAACGTTCGCCACCCCTGCTATAGAGTGTCAATAAAAACAGAGTATGGTGTCATATAAATCCAAGCCTTTATTCAATGAGACCAGGCTGGACAGGCAGGTAGGACATCCTATTGTAGTCCTCTGGCCGAGGGATATGATTAGACAAACATTTCTTGGTCCTATGCCTTCCACAGAATGGGAAAATATAAAAAAAAAATTTTAAACCTTTCAGACACCCTTACTTAGTGATTGCATGCCTGATTTTAACAGTAAAGACTGTAAAAATGCTACAGTAAAAAAACCTGTTAAATGGTTAACGGTAAATTCCCCTACTATATACGGTGAAAAACTGTAATGGACATTACATGTATTGGACATTAATTTTACGGTAGTATACCGTTTTTGGAAGTGAAAAATACTGTATAATTTACAGTGAATAACCGTAAATTGACATTCCCAGAATTTCCTACGTTACATTTTAAATTTGATGTTTTTTTTGTTGAAATAACTGTGTTTCTTAGTTTTTTCTTATCAGTTTTGTATATTAGGGTTGTGTGTTACACCTAATGTTGTTAAATTAATGTTTATTGCATTATTTCAGTTTCATGTGTGTTACCGTGATGGTGTTTAGTGTTTGTGTGAATGACACACTGTGCACCTTCTATATATGTTATTATTTAAAAGCTGCTTGTGATGGGCTTTGGTTCATCATGTGACTTTCTCATCACCACCTGCATTTGGTGGTTATCAGTGTATTACAAAAGTACAAAACAGATTTCAGTACTTCAATATATTGGTATATTAACATTATATCAGTCAATGAAATAACGGTATTAAACTGTAAATTTAATTTAAAACCATAGAACCTAAAACGGTGCTACTGTATTTTTTACGGTAAAATTCCGACAGCCACAGCTGCCGGTTTTTTACTGTTTACAGTGTATGGATGTGAAGAGACTTTCAACCAGCATAAGAAAAACAAATTTTCAACCAATCCCTGCCTTTAATTATATCTAACAATGCACCAGTTTTGGAGAAGAGCAATGACATTTTAAGATGACCAGTTTTTAGCTGTGATGAGTGAAGTACTCACTTACACAGAATTAGACACTGCTGCTTTTTTACCTGTTATGATACAACTTGGTTAATTGGGTCGGATTGCTTTCTCACCACAAGTGAACCATATCATTTTTCAATTATGCCTAGATCACCTTGTTCACCTCGTTCAGGCCTGTTACTTTTCTGTAACAGAAACACATACATAACATACATAACACAACATATAGCACAGACTTATTTGATGAAGCAAGATTAACGCATTTCACTGACCTTCTCTGAGTAAAACCTTTAAACTTTTAGCTTTTCAAATCATTTGAAACTTTCAGACAAGGCTTAGTCAAGCTACATCAGAGTTTGTCTTCAAACTTTACTCATTGTTGTAAGATCAATATTAATGTAAGCCAAGCACACACTAAGGTTACAATTAAAGGTCATTTTTACAGCAAAAGATCTTTTATTTTTTTCCAGTGAAGTCCAGCATATATACTGTATTTGTAAAATTGTGCTTCAGAGTTGAAATAAATCCGTAAATAAAAAAAAGTGTTTGGTCCCAGTAATAAAACCTACAGTATATTTAATTAGTCAATATTTATACAGCGGGAATTTTTGAGAAGATGAAGCTCTGTAATGACATGTTTTCCACTCATTGCTATTAGACACAGAACAGTTGATAGATGATTGCAGAGGTTTAATGCTGACTCTCACAGACACCATCATCCACACGGACATACAACAGCTGAAAGGCTCAGAGAAAACCCCTCTGTTATTCTTCAGGACTGAAAAGATGACCTCAAGAGCACGATATCTGTTGTTTGGTTTTGTAACAAATAATACGTACAGTATTTCATTCATTTGTTGAGTTACTTTAGCTCAAGTTTTGGGTTGCACACCCATTTATTGTCTAACATGTGGACTCTATCATGTTTGGTCCAATTATAAATGCATGCTATTAGACATTACACAAATATTATTCTTTTGAAAGCAGCATGTGTGTCTCACAGAGCTTGTACACGTCCCGATATCAATCATCTGGTAAGTATGGCCCCTCGGAGCAGGAATGCGCTGGGATTGTGTGCATAGGGTGAACGTGCGGAAGGGAAAATATTACAGTTGGAACATTTTCCCATAAAAACGTTTGATGGAATTCAGAGCAGCCGCAGAACGATTCAGACAATCTCAAGCCTCTCAAACCAAATCTCTGTAAGCGAGAAAAGGCTTTGTTAAAATCTGAAAATACACATGGAATCGTCACACTTTTGTAACATAGATCAACGTTAGCATATAGATAGAATCAAAGGTTGAAGAAAGCTGATTGTATGTTTTGAAAATGCTGTAAGTGTTGCTCTGTGTATTTCTGATTAGGCCAGAAACACAATCTATTTGTCTTCAGCACTGCTCTCAGCCGGCTGATCAATCTGAAACCAATTAACTGACATGACAATGCTGTCTGCTCCATTTGGAGATCTTTCTTAACATCTCTACCAGTGTTTCTCCTGTCTGCTCAGTATGTTGTGCATAGGTAAAAACAGGTAAACCGGCTATAAAAAATAAATACGAAAAATTATTTGACTTTTTGTAGCTAATTTATATTCACAATAAAAATGGTAAACCTCTGGCAAGTTGTATCACAAAAATGTGACTGGTCTCCAGGAGCATAACATTGCTTCACACACAAGTAGTGCAATGGAAGGCAATTCAGAATCCTGATCTTTCTTTCTTTCTTCTTTGGTTTAGCGGCTAAGCCTGAGGAGAAGGAGGAGGTGCCAACCGTTGCGGGCAAGGTTGATGCTGAGAAGGGAAAGAAGAAAGAAAAAGAAGGCAAGGGTGCAAAAGAAGGAAAAGAAGGGAAGGGTGAAGAGAAGGCTGAAACCACAAAGAAGAAAGGGGAAAAGGGGGAGAAAGGAGCAACGAAGAACGAGGCATTGGATGGAGGGAAAGGTAAAAAGGGAGGTGGAGAGAAAGGAGAAGAAAATGGAGGGAAAGGAGGTGGAGCCAAGGGTGGTGCCAAGAAGCCTGCAAAAAAGTGAACACTCAAGTCACCTTTAATGGTGTGTGCTAAACTTTCATTAGCCATTTTTTATTTTTTGTAAGACAATTTATAAAAGCACATTTTCAGCCTATTTATTTTACTGTAAATTGTAAATATTGACAATAAATGAGTCTCTGTTAATTATACATTTTCATTTATTATTCACATGATCAACACTAAAATATACAACACTGGTATACATAGAAAAGTTAGTTTGCATTCATGCAACTTAACATATAAACAACACCACCAACAACAACAAAAATTCAATTTTTTTGCAGAAAGAATATTCTGTTTTGGGTAAAATATTTTTGTTGCAATGTGTCAAAAACACTTCTACCGAGGACATGAAGAATGATGGGATGTAATAAAAATATACACATGAGTAAAGCAGAGATATTCAAAGCAGTAAAATAAGATCAATTTCTTGACTGATTGATCGGTCATGAAACCTCAATATCATTCAAGCAGTTATTTTCAAATCAATCCCTGTTAATATCTAAAAGCAACAGTCTCAAATGTATAAAAAGTGCAACAATAAATGACATTTTATAAATAATACAACTGAAAATAATAGATTACATTTAATGGTAAAAACATGATTGAAATGTTGACATTTTGATCTGTCCTCAAATTCAAGTTCAGACGGTTGTTATGTAAAGAAAAGCAGAATGCATATGTATATATTTTGTTAAAGTTTATTTTGTTGAGTAATGGTTTGGATTTATTGACTAGCAAACACGAATTGCTTGAAATATGAAAAAAACTAAATTTAGGCTTTTTCAGCATATGTACTGCTGAACTGCCTGCATATAAAATCATAACCTGGATTACAGTCTTTCCATATCAGTATTACATTCTAAAACATATGCAGAGGAACATTTAGCTCATAACTGTGTGGACATTTTCGTGTAATGTGTAAACACAATATTGACATATATACATGGAGTAACAAAAAGCAGCATTATATTACACATAACAGACCATGAGCCTCTAAACCTACAATACTGACTTCAGTTTGTTCTTCCTTATGGCTGTAAAAAATGATATTCAGCTGCTCATTTACAATAATGCATGAGACATTAAGATGAAACCAAACAAATTTACATAGGAATAACAAATTGGATGTACTGTGAGGCAGTGGAGTGAAGCATGACAGGTGATAAGTCTAGATGTGAAAAATATGACAGTCATTCATTATACGATAAGAAGATATTTAGTAGAAAGCGGCTTTTCAGTGAACCTCGCTCTCTGATGCCTGTAAGGAGATCAAGAGTCCCTGACTCGTACAGGCACAGAGGTCCTAAGGATGCTGTTATCTTGATTCTCAGAAGGATAGGCGTATATAATATGGCATGTCATGGCCTGGCACTTGAAATATGTCACGTAAAAGGCAAGAAAGGTAACGGGGTGCTGCACAGGATAGCTTTGTTAAGGCAATAATCATGTATTGTGATATGAAGCACACCTTACTTATAATACTAACGTCCATACCACAAGCCCCTCTCTTTGTCGTCAGATATGAATGACGCCTCATATCATGTGGCTTGTTAATAAGAATTATTGTATTGCTTATGCATGATCAGACAATGTGACAATGTTCCACTTTGGATGAAAAAAATGGCCTTGGTGATAAAAATGGAAATCATTACATATTATGGAACTATCTAAGATTTGCAATGGTTAAGCAGCCAAAACGGCCCGAAATGAAACATGCGTCAAGACATACATTTCTCGTTTTAAGCTTGTATATAGTACGTATTTGTACGTGTGTGGTCCTTATACAACAACATATACTTTGACTTTCACCACGGGTCAACAAGCCACTCCTCAGCATCACATGCGGCAATAATCGGTGCAATCGTGAGCTGTGTATAAGTCCTACACAGATTCAGAATGAATTCACTCATGAAGAAAAATACAGTCTGGCAAGATTTGGCAAATCTACTGATTAAACACATAGATAAACAAGACACAACCGCTCAAAGCTTAGAGACATAGAAATATCACATTCTACTAATACAACCCTGCTATCATAATACAAAGAGTGTCCTCCCTACTGGCAGTCGCA
Source organism: Sinocyclocheilus anophthalmus (assembly GCA_018155175.1). NCBI lineage: Eukaryota > Metazoa > Chordata > Actinopteri > Cypriniformes > Cyprinidae > Sinocyclocheilus > Sinocyclocheilus anophthalmus. Next base: position 156,817 of record JADLZN010010742.1, read on the forward strand.
TCTGTAAATAACATTATATTAGTGCTGATCAAAAACATTTTTTGGAAATATGAGTGTCTTATCGACAATTGACGGTCCACAGTGCCATATATTTTATATGACTTGATCCTGAAGCAAAATCTGTTCACATCCTCCGAATACTGCTGGTGAAGATGGCCTGGTGCCTGTAGTAGCTTCCAGTCTTGCAAGAACATTGTGGCTCCTTTAAAAGACACGGATCATATCTGGTCCATTAGGTCCAACAGTACATCTTAGATGGTCTCACAACCCAAATTGTGAGGAAATCCTGAGAAACAAAGGACTCTCTAATCCTTCGACATTTTTAAGGTTTGTGAAGTCACATGACTGTTTCTCTTTCCTCCTCCACCACCGGGATGGTTTTTTCCACCTGGAAGTTCTTCGAAGGTTCTTCCTCTTGTATATGCAGCTCCTGTCCCGAGGACGGGATGGAGTTCTCAGAGACCGAGCCGTTCTTCACGTATCCCGGGAGGTTCCGGTGGCCGTTGAGGGAGACGGGCCCCAGGCGGGTGGTGAGGTGCAGGGCCAGAGGGCCCCGTGCGGTCACGTTAGTGACGCTGGTGTGAGACACCATGGGTCCATAGCTATACGTGTTACTGCCACTCCGGGCTTTTCTCTTGAAGTCCAGAGCGAGCGTCCTCCGACTCCATGACTTCTTGATTTCTGCTTGGACCTAAAGTGTGATAAGAATGAGAATATATGTGAATGAAACAAGCAGCTGGGAAGTAACTGATTACATGTAATCTGGATTATGTAATCAGATTCAAATCAGATTCTAAACATGAATTATTTATAATTGATTGATTCTTCTTTTTCACCTTTTAAATGGTCCTTTCTAAAATAGCCTATCGCTTACATGCATTTAGAAAATCTGTCCGTTTTGTGGACATTCACACAAAGACCAGTCACTAGTCATGTGACCGCAGCATTTGACCACTGGATTTACAAAAATCTGCCTTTTCTCAACATTTCAACACCACAACAACTACTGATAAGCATAGTAATGGTTTTTGAATTATCACTCAGTGGGATTAAGAGAATATATCAATTAAATGAAACGTTTAAAGCAGTAAATTTTTTCTGAAAATGAATAAAGCAAATTGCGAATTTAATAGTAAGTGCTATAAAATTGTATAAAGTGCAATTACTAACAAAAAGTGAACTAAACAAAAAAACTATTGCAGGTGCATGCTATTTAAAACCACTGAAACACAAACTGACCTGGTAGCCTGTCTAGAATGTACCGACATAAGTGAAAATAATTCATTATAAACAATTAAATAAAAATTCATTCTTACCTCTCCATTGCAGAAGCAATATATAATTGCAACGAAGAATCCCTGGAAAATAGAGCATGAATTTAAAATATAATTATACAAGTAATAATAAAATATTTTGGTGTCTTTGTACAATTTTAATTGTCTACATCTTTTTTGAAATATTACCTGGAATGAGTTAAAGAGCATTTCATAATGCATCTGGATTTGCCACGGCACCCCAGACACTTCTGTATAGGGCATTGCCATGAACACAATGTAGTGAACCCCAAACAACGGCATGAGGACCAGCGTCGATTTTAACAGCTTTCTGTGGCATAAAGAAAAACAAAACAAAACGATGAAGAACCAAAGTATATGTTTGGGGTCAATAGGATTTTTTTTTTTAAGTAAGTAATTGACACTTTTATTCAGTAAGGATCATTAAACTGATAAAAAAATAACAGTAAAGGTATTATAATTCTACAAAAGTTTTCTATTTCAAATAAATGCAGTTCTTCAGAGAATCTTGGGGTGGTGGGGGTGCACCGCAGTGCTGTTGCCTCTCCGTGCATCACACAGAAATCAGAGCTTGGCAAGAGTAATATCACCTAAAATAATAGGGCCTACATCATACATGTTCTACTATTTGTGTATATTTAAAAGGCAAAGAGTTTAACCTTATAGGCTACGATATGATACACAAATGAACGTAATAAGCACAGCGCGATCGCCAATCAAACAGCCACATTGCCGTCTCGGTCTCTCATAAGTCAAACCAGCTCTCTGTCAAGAGTAGGCTAATAATCAACTAAGATACATATACATTTTCTACTAGGCCTACATGTTTGCTTCTTTATCTTTTGCTGATTTGCGTTGCACACGCACATTTGTTTAGAGAAGTTCAAAAAGAGGTCTGCATAATGAAAATGTGCGCCTTGAATTCATTCAGTCGTGTTCAAATGATCACTAAATGTTTGTCATGAAATCTTCCTCCTTGTAGCCTATGATAAATTTATTTTTTAGAAATTATTAATTTCATATTTTAGAACACTGAATAGTGCAAATAGTCAAAACATAAATATTTGTCCACCTACTCTGTTCTCTTTTTTTTCCATACTTTTTTCCACGCCTGCAAAGAACTTAAGTGAACTACTGGTTACACTTGACTGAAGGGTGTGCCTAAGACTGACATGACAACCTTCATAATCATGACATACACCTACATAATCGACATACACATATGCCATGATAGAAGGTTTTGTAATGCCTGTTATGGACCAAACATCGGGTGGGCTCAGAAGCCTGAGCCAGGAATGTAGTGTGACCGTCAAAAAGGCTTTCAAGCAGGAATAAAGATACAAGGTAACCTACGTAAGATATCATGACATGACTGACCAGACCCTTTCACTCAACACGCAGCAAAGCCTCGGCATGACCCACTTCCTAGCCAACCAGTAGATTTTTTCAAGGTTCTCATCTAAAACCTCCGACTGAAAAAAATAAACTGGGTGAAAAAATATTTATTAAATCCAAAATTCTTCAAAAACAGAAAGACATATGACTATTAGCCTTAGTTTCTTAACGCACTCTAATTTGATGCCTGAATAATATTGGCACATATCTCATTCTTTTCCAAACAGACAAAATCATTTAAGTGTCCTTACGGTCATTAATGTCCTTCGCTCATTAGTAGTGGAAGGCAAGATGACATTGTTTGAGATGATAGTGTGGTAGTGGCTTAGGGTTAGGGTATGGGTAGGGGCAGGGTTAGGCTAGGGTTAAGGCACAAGATGTCAACTTTGCCGTAAAAAATGACATAAACTAGAGCGAAAGGACTCTGAATGACAGTTGTCTGCTAAACAGGCAGACACCGCCGGCATATGCTGACATGGGCGGTCATGAGTATGAAGCGTGGCAGGGTACTCGGATGCACACCCCGGCAAGGGTAGGGTACCGAAATACGTATCAACACATGGCAGTACAGCTACCGGGGAGCCAAAGGAAAGCATGGTGTTTCATAACCGCTAAAATGAATGACGCATACTTGTGGTGAATAAGGAGGGGAACGAATGAAAGAAGACTCAACTAAAAGAGTGGGGTGCAGGTCGGCCGTTTTCCATGTTCCCTGGAATTACTGAAATCAATGGCCAGATTTCGGAACGGGTAGAACCCGTACGATGTAATTATAGGCGAGTTAAATATGGAGTGAGAGCAGAGCCATTGAGTGCCCCAAGCTGTGACGCGACTGTGGTCCCCAACACAACCGCAGCTCAACACGCCTATACAGGGTTATCGGCGCGGACTTGGGGAGCAAGAGTGAAATAAGGTTCGAATCAGAAAAAAATATAGGATGATGGGAGTGAAACAACGGCATAGGTGTGCAGAGAGACGGCGAAACCAAAAGAGCGGTCGGAATCAAGGACGTGACGGAAAGGCGCGGGGCCAAGCCCGCCACGGCCGTGGTTAGGCCGAATTACAGAGACAGATACAATAATTGGGGGATTGGTTACAGGAGACAAAGACCAGAGTACAAGGGAGGGAGACGGGCGGCGGCTGTACACCCCAAAGGAGGGAGATATTAGCGAGAGAGTAAGCAGGCTGGAAACAAAAAGCGGACCTGCTGGTATGGGCGGGGGCCACATCGGTCCGGCAGTGGTGGCGCGAAGGTGCGGAGGCGCAACTGAACAGTAAGTGTCAAGGAACAACCAAAATTGACCGGTGTGGGAACAAAGTATATTACACTAGTTAAGTAGAGTCAGTGGGTGAGACCATGATCTAACAACACATGAACGAACGGCAGGCACAAGAAGGGGAACGGGTAGACAATAAGATATTCGGGGCAAGGGTACGGGAGACACAGGAAAGGGTCACAGAACGGGGGCGAGGTACACTGCCCAGGACGGGGGAAACTAGATAACAACACAATGTGTGCATACAAAAGAAGGAATGCAACGAACTGAGGAAGGCAGCTGATTGATGGGAAACTGACAACAATTGCGGTCAAATAGGTGGGACGGCACAGCCATGTGCAGGGGCGGCGCGGACAGCCCAGCACGGAGAGCATAAACGAAGCAGGCAAACGGCGGAGAAACGCAGCCAACAAGCATCGCACATCAGTGAAGAATAGAGCACAACGAGCTGGGGTGAGAGCGAGAGCCTGGGCAAAAGGCGGCTCATGCTACTCACAGGGGGGTACCATAAGAAGATTGTAGGGGCCACAAGCGAAGGATAGGCAGGCGGCTATAAGGGACACAGGACTATGGCCAACGATGCGCAACCAAACACTGACCAGTGCGTCAGCAAAGTGCGCTCACGCTGGCCCAAGGGCACAACAGGGCAGGAACCCGGGGAAGGAACCGGTGTAGGAAAACCTTGAGGGACCGGGACGTGGCACAAGGCGACGATCAAGAAGAACCCTCAATGGGCGTTGGGTGGGTCATGGGTCTCAGATGCCAGGAGGAGGGCAAGGAATTCAACTAACAAGAAGGGGAGGAGGTGGAGTTGTTCGGGGATTGTACATAATAATAAATATAGAAGTCATAAAAAATCTTGGTGATTGGAGGGGCAGGGGGGGGGGGGGTGGTGAAAAGGCTGGCAGAGCATTTATATAAGTCTGAAGTACTGGCCCAGCAGAAAAAAAGTCTATAGTTGAGCCTTGGCTCTGCAACACTGGTATTAGCAACAGAGAAGTGGCTTAGCTCCACAGCATCCACATTGTATGCGCTGTGCATGTCCAACTTTTCCACACAGTGTGTACAATGCAGGAGCCGTGAAGTAAAAAGTATATCCACAAAGGCAGACACATTTGCTGCTGTCTCCAAAAGATATAGCACATGCCACTGTGCTGCACTGGAAACAATTAGCAATACCTCAAAATAACTGTTGCTGTTCGTCAAGAGTACATTTAAAAATCTGTTTGATACACAAATTGATAGCCTAGTTGATAGCCTATTTCAAACTAACTGGAGAAGATGTTGAAGAAAGCATTAATTAAATCTTTTGGATGATTTGGTGTCTGTAGCCAGAAGCAGAATAATTATGCCCTAGTGTTGTGTATTGGAGTCTACCTGAAGAAGATTGTTTACTCACCCCAGCCAATCAGAGTAAAGCCCCAAAGGTACTTCCTGTCTGAGAAGAAGGTCATGAAGATAAGGCTGTGCAGGTACAGGCCTTCCACCAGAATCCAGTAATAATTAGTCGCCAAGAAGTACAAGAAGAGAGTGACAGCCACCTTACAGCCAATCTTGAAGGGTAAAGTAAAATCGATTCAGCACATATTGATTAAAAGCATGTGTTCCTATTTCACCTTCATTTGGTTTTGAGATACAAGCTACGTGTAACTTGACTCACCCTCAAAAATCGAAATGCACAGTTAATAGTAAAGGATAATTTAAAACAAGTTTCGAAAGATAATGTGAGGGGTTACCTGTGAGATGAGGAAACGAGACGTGGCGTCAGTAGCTAGTGCTAGGGGAAACTACCTTTCTCCAAGAACCCTGCAGCCTTATTGAATCACACCAGTGTCTTGGACTGGCCAATGGCGTTCAAGCGCACCAAATGGAAGCGGCTCTCACCCTATCAAAATCCTCAGAATTGACTGAGGAATAACTGGCAGCTCTACTGATAGTTAAGGTACAATAACAGCCATTGAATGCAATGTTTCATTCCCTCATCTCTGGGAACTGAAGTTACGAGAATTACCACAGACATTCACTTTTGAATTTGGTTCATTGCATCGATAGCTGATCATATGGGGAACAGTGTCCAATCATGCTGCAATCATGCTGCACCTAAAAGATTTCTTCTGCTAGGAAAAAATTGTACTTTTTCAGCGTGATTACGCAATGCCTGAAGGTGGCATTTACATTGCTCACATGCTAGACATTTATACCTATAATTGAAATCTGTTTTTGTTGAGCTTCAACGTTCTAAAACTAGTAAAATACATATTAATGTATTTTATACGATGACTGCTCAATTCGCGACAATAAGACACTATTCCTTCGCTGACCACGTGTAAGCCCTGTAGCAGCTGCATTGAATCTACAATTTGGACCTTCAACCCGTTGGCCACCATTGAAGTCCACTATATGGAGAAAAATCTCGGAACGTTTTCCTCAAAAGCCTTAATTTATTTTCGACTGAAGTAGGAAAGACATGAACATCTTGGATGAGATGGCGTGAGTAAATGATCAGGAAATTTGAATTCTGGAGTGAACTAATCCTTTACGCACTTCTCCACCTTCCTCATAATATTCGTTATTACATACCGCAATGTATGTGCACATCATATCTAACATGGACTACAGGCAATGCGCTTCCTTATATACAATCAACAGGGGCACAGTCCGCTCTCATGAGAGGAGCATACCAGTACCAGATTGTGAAGAGGCAGGAGGCAGAGCTGGCACCGGTGTGAGCGCGTCTGCGAGTGGGGTGGGCTGCAGAGGATTTGCAGGGCGATCATTCTGCAGAATGTTTACACTACTAGGCATCACCGGGAAAGCAAAGAGAAAGGCGAAGCCACAAAGAAAGCCACTAAATGGCTTTGTATTAATAGTGCAGAAATGTAGGCAATGTTGCTGGGACACAGGACGGAATCTCGGCCGGGTCGCCTGGGCGAGGGTGCATGATGTTAAAAACCCAAAACACCCAGTGACCCCAATATACATTACTGATGATGTGTCCCAGCACCTCTGCATGATGTATCTTTCACCAGTGCTTATTAATATTATACAAAGCATCATTAGATTACTGGTGCCCAATAAGCACCACATAAGGCAATGAAAGTAGCCTTACGGAAGGTCTATGTGTTTGCACAATGTCGCCTCTCGTTGGGCTATCAACACCCAACTGTTGAGGCAGTTCAGCTTGCAGAATTCACCCATTCCCTGTTGGGAAAGTGCTGTAATAGGCCTCACATAGGGAACCAAAATGTTGTGGTTCTCACACCTAATGAATGAGTTTTGGTCACACTTTAGTTAAGGTGAGTGTGCCAGATAACCTGTCCCCCCTTTACCTTGGGGCAACAGCAAAGGAATTTCACCTAAAAAAACAATCAGAATGCCATGACATGCTGTGTGAGTTTGAATAAGTGTAAGAAGAGGAGGAATGCCCTTTTTTTGTTTTTTATTTCACATGGACAATCCTAAACAGTCATAACACATCAGTCTACCTCTCCATAAGAAAATGCAAGCACTGAACGGGCTCATTTTAGAGCCGGCTCATGCAGAACATCGGCAAGAACAACTCCTCTTAGCACACCAGGTGAGAAGCGATTCTGTTCCACTTGGACAGAGTCCCTGCGGCTTTGGATAAGCTAGACAGCTGGCTCAGGCTCTTTTTGAGGGTCTGAGGCAGAGCTAACAGATGTCTTTGAAAGGTGGTGAGAAGACAAAGAGCCTGATCGAGTAAGGAGAGGGGTCAAGCTGAGTTTCTTTGGTAGAAAATGCCACATTGCAAAAGGTTTTTTGCTGCTGTGAATCTCTGTAAATCATGCTATAGTCACTGATCACATTGACAGGAGTATCTAAAAGTCTTTCAAATTTAGCCACAGATAGCAGTCAAAGAAAATGAGACTCCCCATTGTGTGGTTGTCATCTTTGTCACCTGCAACACTAATGTTCCGGTTTCGAGTCATTCTTGTCCATGTCTTTTGTCATACCCCCAGCAGATAGCACCGTCCAACATTGTAGAAGCAGGGCACAAATTCAATACAGCTTTTTGTCAGCTCTTTGTGCACCTCCAGGAAGAATGGAGCAGGTCTCTGTGAGGTGGTGGCCCGACTGCGGAAACCATTCATCCAAATGGCTATAAACAGATTCGGCCTGAAGAGACCACTCAAGACCAAGCTTGTCGAAAGCTTTGGTCAGTAAATTCAGGAGATTTCTGTGTCGGATTCTCGACTCCTCCAGTTCACGCTGATGAGGAAGGGTGGATTCCTCTGCCATGCTGGACAATCTTTCTTTGTCAGGCTGCCAGTGACATGGCATCATCCCCATCACCCAATATGCCAAATGTGACCAAATCACGATCTCCCAAGCAGGGGTGGAGCTCAGCTCGAGTGAAAATAATGTGGTAGGATGCAAAACTGGGGGAGTGAGGAGCACAAAAAACCTGAGCTGATGTGAGCTCTTCACTTAAACCCTCTTGCTCTACTTCACGGCTTGACTGCTCTTCCTCCGCAGTTCATGAGAACAGGAAAATTAAGGCAGTGGGACAACCTATGAAGCTAGCTCGTCTTCCATAACAAGAGCAAGCTTAGAGAGCAGCATCCTGAGAATCATTTCCCTCACAGTGAGTGCAGCCTGTCACATCAAAAGTGGCTTTGGCGTGGAATCTCTGAAGGGAGAAAAGACAGATCTCATGCCAGATGACTGGAAGAGGGACCCTTACATTAGGGCCACTCGAGGCTTGACATTTGAAACAATGTGTCCACGAGTGAATGTATCTGAACTGTTCCTCAATAGATCACAGAAAGATAATGACTGGATCACTGGAATGTTGTTTCCCGCAGAAGGTGTCAAGATATTCCAACGTTTCTTGTCCTCCGGTTGAACAATCTCTGAATGAGAAAGATTCTGAGGATTTGGTGTTGTCGCCACTTTATATTCAAGATTCAAGAGAGCTTTATTGTCACACCAGCCATTTACAAGTATGAAGAGGGGAGGAAATGCTATTTCTCTAAGGCCCCTGGTGCAACATTTTCAATGGACACACATAGAGAGATATTTCAAGGTAAAAAGTACTAAAAACAAATTGTAAACAATTAATGGTCACACTTTAGTTTGGGGATCAGTTCTCACTATTAGCAAATTATTAACTATGACATGTGCCTCATTAAACTCCTCATTCGCTGCTTATTAATAGTTATTAAGGTAGTTGTTAAGTTTATGTACTTGGTAGGATTAAGGGATCTAAAATATGGTCATGCAGAATAAGGCATTGATATGTGTTTTAATAGTACTAATAAACAGCAATATGCTAGTAATATGCATGCTATAAGCAACTGGTTAATAGTGAGAATTGGTCCCTAAACTAAAGTGTTACTCAATTAACATAAGTAAAATCAAATAGCAAGCCAGCCAATGATGTGCAAGACGGCATTAAAATATTTATTCAAATATTTGGCACACTCCAATGCCATTGGCCAGTGTGAGACACTGGTGTGATTCAATAGGGCATCAGTATTTTTGAAAAAAGGTGTTTCCCCGTAGCATCAGCTACTGACAAAATGCAGTGTGAACCTCAGTCGAAAGGCAACTGGGTTGCTGCTGGATGGCTTATATCCTAGTCTCTTTATATGGCTTGGGACCCATATTCATGCCAAATGAGAATATCCATAATCCTTCCTGTTACTAGGTATTGAGTAACTACCATAGTTACTATAATAGTCTTAATTATAATGCTTAATTAAAAAGGAAGTTAATTTAATTCACATAAAGCTTAATTGAAATCCCTGTTTCCTGGTTACGCACATATGTGGAAATTACAGGAGGGTCTTAGTGGCAAGTCAACAACAAATGGCTTCAGAGGATAACGATGCTCCCAAACTACTACTACAATGGCAACAACACAATGTGAGATTCCTGATAGATATGATTATGGACTTCACTGATAGATATGATTGTATGTGTGCTGCACTTACAAACTTGGTTTTGTTGGCAGGAGGTGCTTCTGTGATGGATTTGAGATCCTCCACAGTGACGCGCTCCATTTCCTGCAGAGCGGCACCAGAGTACAACACCACGTCTTTCACAAATATACTAATGGCCCTCAGCATGAACGATACAAACAGGTGCATGTGGATGTAGTTTCTGGTGCAGTGTAGTCGCCTGAAACATAAAAGATACAAAAGAGAAATGAGGTCAAACAAGGGTTATTTTGTAATTAGGTGTAAATAGTGTGAGGTATCAAGGTACATGAAATCACAGACCAGAATGTTGCAGATTAATGTACCAGTAGAATGCAGATTAGTACCGTAGAATAGCAGATACTTGGAGCTGTGTGTGTGTTTAGTTGCTCTCCCATGCCCTTTCACAGAGGCTAGAAGAACAATACTGATCTTAATTAGAGCCAGATGAGTCTGCCGCTGACTGTAACACATTCTTTGGATTTAAAAGGTTCAGAAAGCACAAATGTTGAAAATGTAGGGTTCAAAAAGTAAGCTATAAAAACAAAATTGCAAGCATGTGTTTCCCAAATTCCCTTCGGTTTGTCTACACTCTCTCAAACTAGTTTGACCGGAGCAAGTCTATTAAGTAAAAGCTCTTCCAGATTTGTTGCAGTCCTCTGAAAGAAATTATGTTGCAGCTTGATCTCATGAAAATTCATAAGTGTTTGCAAGAAATATTTACATTACAGCTGTTAACGTTTAAAAATCTACACCAAATCCCTTATATTACATTGTAAATATATTTGTGCAGGTATATTATATAGATAGTTTGCCCTTCAGCCACCTCTACCTAAAGCTAACCACATAATAATAATATAAAAAGTTATAATATAATGCACAGTTCACATATAATGTAAATATGCACAGTGACAAATGTTTTAGTTATAATATACTATTGTACGGATATTCCCAACTCAATTCAGTATTCAATAAACCTGAAAAGATTCATAAACATTTGTACATTCCTACAGTTGTTCATGTGTACAAATGTTTGCGTTTTAGATGCTGCCAACATATCCATCCTTTATGTTTCAATGAAAGGGTTAGGGTTTCAAAGTCATTGAAATGCTTTTCATACTAAAAAACTATCGATCATTGTGAATCATCTTTTCTCAGATCAAGGCTATTATAATTCAAAGATAGTGTTTGTTACTCATGTGAACAAGCACTGTTTTGCATCTGATTTTGTGATTTTTTTTGGCAATCTCAATCTCTGAGAGGAAAATCAGGGGTGGTGGCATACGTAGCAGTTTAGTTTGCTTGCCCTAAATGTTAGAATAATGGTGTTTGACCTTTTTTCATATCAAGATCTCATTATCTCATCTCATTATATTAAATGTGCTATCAAGATAGCCCTAGATGACTGCATACGGATTTATAAAAATAATTTGTCACACTTTTTTAGCCAAAGAAACACTTTAAAATATACTACAAATGGATGATTTTATATTGACTATAGAAATGTTCAACTGATTTCAACTATTTCAACTACAACTGATTTCGGTAACAAAATTTATTTTACGGTGTCCTTGTTACACATGCTACATGTACTTACTATTATAATAACAATAAATTCTGCATAATTACATGCAAGTAACCCTAAGCCAAACCCTAATCCTAACCCTATCCATATAGTAAGTACTGTACATGTAGGCTAGTTAATTAATATTAATCAGTACATAAATATATTATATGTGTACTGTGTTAGCTAAACGAGACTTGTCACAGCACTTGCATATTATTGCTCTTTTGTTGGTTTTGATTGCTTCTATTGTCATCATTTGTAAGACGCTTTGGATAAAAACTTGCCTTGCCTTACATGGCTTTTCCAGGCCTGGAAATCACATGTTTGAAATTAAATGACTTTTATAGGTTTTCCATGGCCGTGAGAACCCTGTACTAGAGTGTGGTTAGGTGTTTTGGTAACTCTTTAGATTACAACTATTAACCTGTTGCTTATTAGCATGCAAATTACTAGCTGTCACACTTCATGGACTATTGTGTTTGTTTTCATTTGATCCCTCGTGTTCCATTGACCTAGTTTCTGTCTCCCCTTGATTGTGTCATTATGTTCAGGTGTGTCTCGTCACTTATCCTTATATACTCTACCTTATAAGTTGTATTCAGAGTGTGCGTGGGGTTTGTGTACTTTGGCCGGAGCTTTGGCTACGTATGAGCGGTGAGTACAACCCGGGCTACCTGGTATGGATTACCCTTATGGATTTTAAAACGTTTATCGCTATTCTCCTCTTGTAGGTGCTTCTCCTCCGCGCACCACACACCGGACCCGATCTATTTGGCTGTTTATTAGTACTTAAAGCACATTTTAATGTCTTATTTTGCATGACCATAATTTAGATCCCTTAGATCTAGCCCATACCTAAACACATCTATAACAAAATCTACCTTATTTACTACCAATAAACAGCAAATTAGGAGTTTATTGGAGGAAAATACAGCTAATATTGAATCTGTCTCCCGCCTAATCTAAAGTGTTACAGAACGTTCTTAGGAGAATTAGATTAATAAAACTGGAAAACTTGTGTATCTTGTAACAAAAACTGAACCGTCATAATTGTATATTTTCCTTTTGTGATCTATCCATATCCCTATTTGGTTAATTTGGAGAAAAAAAAGCCATTTGCTAAACCGGCAAATTGCCAAAATTCACACTCAGTTTGCAGTCCGGCCCCTCCTTTTTTTTTCAGCCAGGACAGGTGAAATATTAACTTTTGGTTTATTTTGTTATATTCCTCGCGTCCTTCCTCTGGAGAGGTTTAGAGCAGGCTGTGTGGGGAATTCCTTACCTCTTTTCGTCATTTAAGACTAACTGCTGTTAAACCACTGTCCCATTGGGACCTATGATCGGAAGCCCGGTAGATGCCTATCCGTGATAGATCCTGGCTTCTCGAAGCATGGCCTCACACACTGAGCTAATGTTGAAGTCACCGTGTACTGCAAGGTGATGTCCTGGAGACCATGCACGGAGACCCTACTACTGAACAACTGTGAGCACAGGCATGTACAACGCTGGCAGCGGATCAGCAAGCAAGCCAAACGAGCCCTTCTTAAATTGCTTTTCCCTGACACTGCCTTTCCTGGTGCCCATTCAATGACTAGGCTCCTTAAGAACCGCGGCGCACACTGGAGCCGGTCAACTAATCGTGGTACCTGTCAGCAGCTCGTTTCCGGCACCGACGACCCGATGCCGTTATTTGCATACGCCCGCTGGATAAAACGAATGGAACGCTCTTTGCATTAATATTAGCATGAAATGGAACGATTGGAACGCAAAATATAAATGCACTCATTGTCTTGAAATATTGAATTGGCCATACACACTCTGTGGGTTACTATTCCGAGAAAACTCTTTGCTGTCCAGTCTCTTTGGAAAAACCGATGCTGTAGTCAAGTCAAACCAACGTTTATTGACGTTTAATGTAAAATAGTCACTTTCAGCCCCCTGTAAAAACATTAACTCGGAACCATTTGTTTGCTGATTCCGGAACACTAGATAAACTGCCATTCAAAGCCATGCATAAGCGATGTGCCAGGTTAGGTAAAATTTTGGTAGACAGCAAATAACGTTATTAATTGCAAACTATATACCTCGGTGCTGTATATATATTATAATACTTTTGTAATAGATATATTGAAGAGTTTCAATTGCAAACGCCTCGAGTGCCATTTGAAATGTTCTTCCTAAAATGAGCCTTTTCTCACCTCCCATGATTTTTGATTCCGTTATTTCAATGTTTTTTTTCAAATACTATTCATTGGCCCATAAAGTGAATACTTAACCTGGCACACCGGACCGCTCATGAGAAAAACTCGTCACTGGCATTCTTATAGAACGACATCTCAACATGGCCTCTTCTAGAGGCCCTTTTGCATCTCCACACTTCATATATGTGTATTAATGCATTAGCAATTAATGGTCTGCAAAGATGCTTTTAAGTTGGAGTATTTTCCATGAGCTAATCTACATTAAATTACCTAATCTTCCCTGATCAAAGGACCATTACAACTGTTTTACTACTGGTTGAAATATGTAAGTTAAGATTAAGGGTGAGAAGTAGGAGGAACTTCATTATTTGACATACTGTCGCAAAATAATGTTTAACACATCGGTGCGGACCAAAGCGTTGATAAACTATGACCTCTGAATATCTAGATACGAATAGTTTGCTAATCGCTTTATAAGCTGCTTTGTTACTATAACCTATTAATTAATTACTAAAATGGGTTTGTTATCGACACAAGTGACCTTACAGCTTTTTCTCATTTGAACTCCTGAAAGCGACACATCAACTGAACATTAAAATATGACTCCATAGCATTTGATTTTAGTGCGTAAATCATTTCTCCATCAAACACGTATGTACACCCTCGGCAGCTAGCAGACATTCAATCTGGATGGTCTATGATAAATGCCTGTAAATCATCATGAGGGTCTACATGTGATATCATAAAACTCGCATCAATAAACAAAAACGATCTCAAAAATAATTCGGGGCATGTATATGTATGTAGATTGTGTAAGCCAGAAGAACCCTGAGGAACGACCATTTCACACTTTCCTGTCGTTTAAATTCAATTCCAATTCTCACTTGTGTATTTATTGACAGATTGCAGTTCTTTAAGCAAGCAAATCGCTGTGGGGAAAAGCAGCACTGCAAAAAGCTCGTTTGGGTTGAACTCTCCATTGCAAAGACAAAAGTGAAAATTGAGATATGAACTTTTTCAATTCGCAAGTACAAGTCTGAATTTGTTGGGGGATAAACTCACAGTTGTAGAAAAAGTCATAATTGCCCGCTATGTGAATATCAGCCACATTGCAGAGAATCAACCATAGTCAGAATGTAGGAATAAACTTGCACTCTACAAGACACAGCAGTCCAGAATCTCATACGATGATTAACCGGAATATCTCCATTCATGACTTTTTCCGCACAATTTTGGGGTTAAGTACTTGTTATACTGACTTTTTTCACATGCACGGCGAGTTTATATATCTCAATTCCGGATTTCGTCTATGCATTAGGTTTACTGTGCTTGCCCAAAAAGTTTATTTATTTTATGGTCTTATAATCCCTGAAATCGCTGCCAAATAGATCTGTGGTTCAGCAGGACCAATGAGTGTTACCAGCTGTGAACGCTGGCATTTCTGGAGTTCTTTCTAAGAACTCGATGAATCAAGAGAAAAATAAAAAAATCTAAAAACATCAAGTATAAAGACAATGCCAGAATATTTTTTGTCTCCGACGCTTGTGTGATTGCCATTTTTTCCAGCAATTATCATTTCGGCACATGTACCCAGACTGGGAAAGTCCCTTAAAATCTGCTAGTTTTTTTTTAACTTCTTCATTGTGACTGAGCTTCGTCATTCTCTTCTTGTGAATACTACAGGAGGTGTGGGTTATTTTTCTTACCGAAGTCTCCTAAGGATGACTTGTCGCCCCATAAGAGATAATGGATCCAGAAGGAGATGGAGTAGCCCCACGTGTATTAGTGTACTTAGTCCTTGTCAAAAACCTCCGGACGAATAAAGACACAATGAGCGTGTAAGTGAGACAACGCTTACGCAGCTTGAACGCGACCGGGAACAGAACGAAAAACACTTGTAGGGGGTGGGGCTGGTGTTTCAGGCAGAATAATCAGAATGATGACATAAAACAAACAAGGCAGCAAATCAAATCATATCCGTATCATTACTCGTTCGCACTGACAATTAACAAAAAAAAAAACGAACGATAGGCTTCAATTAGCGATTGACATTTACTCATTTAGCGATGCGTTATCCAAATAGGACAATAGAACCAATCAAAGCAACAAAACATGATATGCAAGCGTACTGGGCAAGTCTCATTTAGCTTAATGCAGTACACATAGCAAGGTGTTTTTTTTATTATATAATAAAAAAAGAAAACAGATAGAATATAAAAAGAATAGAGCAAGCTAGTGTTAAGGTCTTTTTTGCTTTTGTTAATTGTATAATTTATCATTTTAGGGGCAGGAAAATACATTTCCAATCTTACAGTAGCCTACATTTAGGTTAAAATCAAATGTGGATGAAAAACCCTACTACAGTGTGCTTTTATGCTTTTAAAATATATATTTTTTTGCTTACAACCGGTAGAACAAATACATTTACATCAATAATATATAACCATATTTATAAAAAAAAAATAACATTTTAGTTTTACATTTTGAATACATTTAAAAACCCACGTAAAAATATGGGTTAAATCATGATTCATTATGTCAGCAAGAAACAAGACATACTCTCCCCCAAACTCCCAATATAATCAATGACACTGTCTGCACTGCTCATGGATCTCTTATTTATCATTCTTGCGCTGTGTTAGTTATGATGAAAGCATTCATGAGAGTGCAGAAATTGAGAAAGATCATTGCATTCGTTTGCTCAACAGACATGACTAAATATGATATGACAGCCATCTTTCCTTTTAAACGCAAATCATGGTAAATAATGGGTTAATGTTTTTATTCATTTTTTTTTAAATGATTAAATTACTGTTTTTGTTGTTAAAAAAATCCTTCTAAAATTGTAAGTGCACCACAGGAAGTATTATGTAAAAAATGAAATATATGATCCCTGCAATTCATGCATTTCATAACATTCATAACACTGGCAGCCCTAACATGCTTTTAAAAGCACATTATCTTCTATTTTTCTTTGGACTGTAGTTCAAAATCCGGAACCTTTAATTATTACTTCATCTCAATACAGTATATTATGACCTTGTCTGAAAAAATCCCAGTTTCTTTATGTTTACTGATATTTACACCACATGAAAACACACGCCGGTGGTGTCTAATTTCTGTTTGGGCTTAAACGCAAAGCTCAAGCATTCGCATCTTTTGGCGTGTAAACAAAAGCAGAGCTGCTGAAGGAATTACCTATCCAAGCTCTGCCTTTGGCAGTTTTTCTGCCAGAAGTGCAACTGTTTATTTGGAGGGCAAGCTGACACCCGGTGACTAAGGTGTCTGCTCACAGACTCGTGCAAAAACTGTTTGTCTGGCAGTTCAGAGACTCGACAAAAGCTGAGCGGTGAGCGGCGAGCGGCCACGCTTTCAACTGCGATTACTTCAGGCTGTAGGCAGCCGAGCAAGTTCACATCGCGACTGCACTAACTGAGCGAGCTGGGTCAGTCGTGTGCATTAGAGGAGAGCAATCTGGAGCTGATAGAACAAGAGACTTGCCAGCTGTTAACATTTAGCATGAGATGCGATGGCCAAACCCAGCGCTGTGTTTGTGCTGTCTCCAAAGCGTTTCATTTGCATGGATGCATTTCTCATTAACTGCAGAAGTGGCTCTTGGGACTTGGGAAGCAAAAAGGCATGACCTCAAAATATAGATCTCTACACTCACCCAACCGTGCTACAGATCAAAGAAAAGTATCTTGCAAAAAAGTTGCAAATAAAAAACTGGAAACCATAATTGACTATTTGAACAAAATTTTGGAGCGGAGAGCAACCAAGGATCTGGAAAGCTAATCTGGAAAGCCTTTGTGACAGAATTGTTATGAATATGAATACATTGATCCAGAACTAATGATTGTAAAGGGACAGCTTGCTCAGACCTGAATGATGGATGAACAAATGAGATATGAGCAATGATGTGTAACAGTAAATGTCAGAACTGAATTTTAGCAAATTACCTTAATGATCCACTTCATCAGGAAATTCACATAATACAGAAAAATTACTCATTTTGATCTATTCATGTCAAATTGTGGAACTAAAGATGAGTGGTATGACCATAAAATATGCAATCTTTTAGACTTTATTATCCTGTGGTAGATATATCAGAGCTATCTCAGAGTAAAGCAGTCATTAATCTAAACTTAATTGTTAGAGCAAAATTCAGAGCAGGAAAATACAGAAAATACAGAGCAGGATGTGACCCAAACCAGACAAAACAATGAAGAGCTTGCTATTAAAGAGTAATTTTAAGTAAGGGCCAACACAAGGGGATATTACAGCTTGGCACATAATATTAAATAAAAAAATATATATATACTATTTGAATAACATGCCAAAGCCAAAATATTTTGCTAAATAGATAAAAAAAAAATATAATTATATAAATATCTATATATATATATATATATTATATTACTATATATATATATATACTTTAATATATTTGCCCTAACATATATGTCAATCCAGAAAAATAACATCATATGCCATCGTCTTATTATTTAAAAAAAATAATATAATATAATTAAAAACTATATTTGATTGGCTTCAACATATTTTCAATATATATTTTAATATATATATAAAATGATTAGCATGGCCCAGACCTGTACGTGATCTTACACTGAATGCAGTTGCTGGTTTTGTCTTACCTTTATATAATGCGATACAATTTTGCAAAACCATATGAGCAAGGGTGATATTTTTCCCGAATGAATCATCCATTTGAATGAATCGGTTGAACGAATGACTGAATGGCTCACTCATCACTGCCGCCACCTACTGGTGGATTTAGTTGTATATTTAGAGTGTCATTTATATTTAGCAGTGTAAATGCATTCATGCCACCTCTGAGTCTGAACAGTCTGTGTAAACATACCTAACGCAACTTCAGATGCAGGCTTCTGAAAACAATGTTATAGCCACATTGCAGCCTTAAAGGTTTGTGTAATGTAATGTCTATTCAGTGTTTTTCTCATTTAACACGTTGCCATAATAGAACGTCTAGAACGTAACCCATAGGATGCTGCATAATGATGCAACAGGAACATGTCAGTGGCCACAACGTCTGAAGCCCTAGAGAATCACACTGATTCATTAGCTGATGGTGTTGAAGAGACACCATAACACACACATCACAGGACACTTACAAGCTTAAATAATGTCAGATTTTCTGCTATATACAGTACACAAACCCAAGCAGCTACAGAGAGTTTCTACACAGCGTCTCAGTAATCCAAACGTTTTCTATTACAAGTTTTTGGTGAACTACATTGATTATGCTGATTCCATTGATTAGATTCAGTTCAGACTTGTGAAGTGGAATAGTTTTTCACTGAGGCTTCAGCTGATGTGCATTCCTCATCTAAATGATAAATAGTTCAGCCCACAGCTCAGCCTTTTGCCCGTCGACACCAAAATGAAAAGCACACAGATGAGAGAAACGAATCTAAACAAAACTAAACAAACAAAAAACTTTAGTGTTAACATTGATGACTAATGAACTGTGTTCACACAATGTGGTTTGACTTATAGGAATATGAAAGAAAGTCTTCTCATGTTGTTCCAAGTCTGCATGTCTTCTCAAGACACGACAGCTTTGAGTAAGGACCCAATCAAAATTTAAACACTAAGGGGGCAATTCATTAATCAGCTGCGACTCTTGCAACACAATTGCTGAACGTTTTGTCCACTTTAAATCCATGTACAGTATATGTAAAACTCAAGTTTACTTCATCCACTTATGTTGTGACTATGAATCATTTTTGCTGCATTAATGGAAACTGGGAATTAGATGTTTAGTTAACAGTATTCTTTGCATAGGGCTGGATTAGGACAGTAAATATTGGATAACATGAAATTAAGTACTATTTTATGTGTTTATGTAAAGGGAAAGACCTTTTGGAGTTAAATGTTCATTTGTGCTTGACATTGACATGACGTTAATATGGAACTGTTACTACTAATTAAATAATCAATATGATTAATTAAACATGTAAAAACACAAGTAATTGTAGTCCAGTGTTTGATGTGTGTGTGTGTGTGTGTTTCAACCAATAGTACTTGTAGTCATTGTCCAGGTGCATTTCCATGCACTGCATCCATTTATATGTTTGTTTGCTTCAATGTAATTTGTCTCGGTCAAGTTGCCTACATAATTCCTTAGCGAATCGGATACTTAATCAGTTCAGTCAGAATGTGCAAGAAAACACTTATAGCAGACACCATGAGGCATATTCTGAATTAATCAGAAAACGATCCGAATATTCAGTTTTGGGTGATGGTACTTTAAATCAAATTTACATATTCAAAATGCTTGTGGATGCAAATTTGACTTCAGTCGATAACAGCAACTGTAAGGTGGAAGGTCTTACCCTCTCTTGGCTCTGGTTATAATGGGTGAGGAATTTGGTGCACTCGCTGTAATTAGCCCAGGTTTTGTTGTTATTTGACGCCAGCTCCCAGGTCCCATTGATGTCACAGCGCCGGTACACATGTCCTGTGGATACAGCACAACACATACTCTAACAAAGCAACCGTGCCTTCATTTAGGACATTTGTATATTGATTTCTCAATCAGACTGACAGTATAGAGCCACAGCGTATGACATTATTAATGTTTGCCACTAGTGCAGTCAAACGATTAATCGCGATTAATCGCATCCAAAATAAAAGTTTTTGTTTACATAATATATGTGTGTGTACTGTGTATATTTATTATGTATATAAAAAAGCACACACATACAGTATATATTTTGAAAATATTTACATGTATATATTTATATTCATTTAATTTATATTTGTTACGGGGCTGACGAGACGTGAGACGTGCGGATCATGTGCAAAGCTTTATTGTGTATAAGACAAGACGTGGTCAAAACAGGCATTGTTCCGATAGAGGCAGACAGGGGATATGGGGCAAAACACAGTAATCGTCCAGGCTAGCT
The DNA here is from genome assembly GCA_018155175.1 of Sinocyclocheilus anophthalmus. Taxonomy (NCBI): domain Eukaryota; kingdom Metazoa; phylum Chordata; class Actinopteri; order Cypriniformes; family Cyprinidae; genus Sinocyclocheilus; species Sinocyclocheilus anophthalmus. The sequence continues at coordinate 177,444 of JADLZN010010742.1, forward strand.
CATCGACGATCGCAGACAGATCAAAGGGGCACCCCGAAAAAGGGGTGAATCCAGGGAACCAAGCGGCGAAGATCAAACCTGAGAAGGCTAATGCTTAAGGCTAAGCCTAAGCTATTAAGTGGAAAATGACAAGGGCTAAGGCGAAGGAAATGACATGGCTAAGGCTAATAAATGACAAGGCTAGGCTAGGCAAAGACAAGGGCTAAGTAATGCTAATGGCTAAGCTAATGGCTAGCTAAGGCTAAGCTAATGGCTAGGCAAACGAGGGCTCTGTAGAGCCTTCGCTATCTCTAGGTGAGTTTTTGATAAAGTGCGGAATCCATACCGCCAAGGAAATGGATCAGAGTGATTGTTAAATAGTGAGGGAGTGATATGAACAGCTGGGTGCAATCAGTGTAAACGGCTGTGTGCAATCCGTGCTGAGTGCAGTCAGTGCAATGAATGATGGGATATGTAGTCCGTGGTGCTATGCAACAGTTTGTGTTGTGCGAGAGTCAATGAAAAGGAAAGTTCATGGACCGGATTCGTGACATAGCCCCCCCAAGGAGCGGCTTCCAGACGGTCAAAACCCTTTACGATTCTGGAGGGCCTTGGATTGGAGGCGGAACAGGGGGAGGGACGGGGGGCCAGGTCCAAGGATAGGAAAGACCAGTGACTGAGGCAGAGCCGGCGGAGCTGAGTACCACCACAGCAGAGCAGACGGGACCAAAGATCCCCACAGCGGAGCAGAAGACAACCAGAGCAGAACAGAAGATCTCCACGGCAGAGCAGATGACCACCACAGCAGAGCAGAAGACCACCAGAACCAGACAATAGACCCCCACGCCGGGGGAGAGGACCACCACGGCGGAGCAGAGGACCACCACGGCGGAGCAGAAGACCACCAGAGCCAGACAGTAGACCACCACGGCGGAGCAGAGGACCACCAGAGCCAGACAGTAGACCACCACGGCGGAGCAGAGGACCACCAGAGCCAGACAGAAGACCACCACGGCGGAGCAGAGGACCCCCATGGCTGAGCGGATGGCCACCATGGCGGAGCAGAGGACCACCACGGCCAGACAGTAGACCACCACGGCAGAGCAGAGGGCGCAGGAAACCCTCTTGGTGAACCACACCTATCAGGAGACCATGGCGGAGACTGTATCAACGAGAGAGCAGAGACAGACAACAGAGACAGAACATTGGGGTTGATAGACAAGACTGAGCATTCAGGGGCAACCTCCCTGGCAGACACAAAGAATTCACAAACGGCCTCCATAGCCAGGATAGGACGAGCAGGGAGCTCGCAAACGGCCTCTATAGCTGTGACAGAACGAGCAGGGAGCTCGCAATCGGCCTCTATAGCTGTGACAGGACGAGCAGGGAGCTTGCAAACGGTCTCTATAGCTGTGACAGGACGAGCAGTGAGCTCGCAAACGGCCTCCGAGCTTTTGACGTAGCGAGCAGGGAGCTCGCAATCGCCTCTCTAGCTGTGACAGGATCAGCAGGACTCGCAAACTGCCCCATAGCTGTGAGCAGGACTAGCAGGGAGCGCGCAACGGCCTCCTAGCTGTGCCAGAGGACGAGCAGGAGTCGCAAACAGCCTCCTAGCGTGACCGGGACTGCAGGGAGTTTGCAAACAGTCTCCTTAGCCGTGACAGGATAGACAAAGAGTTCATAGGCGGCCTCCTTGGCCGGAACAGGACAAGCAGAGAGTTCATAGGCGGCCTCCTTGGCCGGAACAGGACAGGCAGAGAGTTTCCTAGCCGGCCTCCGCCGACAGGACAGGCAGGAAGTCGTAGAACGGCCTCCTGGCCGGAACAGGACGGCAAGGAGTTCTAGCGGCTCCTCCTTGGCGGAACAGTACATGCAGGACTGTGCGTTGCTGGGCGCCACCACCAAATGCAAGGAACGAACAGTGTCGCCTCATCGGGAGGTTTCTGCCGCCGCGCCGCCCACCTCTGTAGATGTTTGTATCTGGTGCCGGCTGCCTCTCAAATCGGCAGTGGAGTTAAGCGGCCATACACACACATAAAGCAACCCCCATATGGGGATGCAGCATAGACAGGGGAATGATTCGGAAACGGAGGTCTCAAGTGGAGTGGGTTTTGGGGATACCAGCTGCGCTTGTCAGACCCCGCGGTACATCCCCCGACTACGGGACACCAACTGGATACCAACGGACCGAGTCCCTACACTCTGGTGCAACATACAGAGGTGACCTGAACTCTGTGATGATCACTGTGATGCGACGTGAATTCTGGATGACTCTGAGACGTGACGTGACTCTGAATAATAGCTGAGACGTGGCTAGACTCTATAAGATCTCTGTGACTTTACGTTACTCTGGACGAACACTGAGCACGTGACGAGCTCTGTGACAGCTGTGATGCGATGAATCTGATTAATAGCTGAGGACCTTTAGTGTGCTCTGGCATATCAGTTAGACTTAACTTGACTCCTGTAGATTAGTTGTGACTTGACTAGATTCATGAATATCAGCTGCGACTTGACTTGATTCCTGAAGATTAGCAGTGACCTGCCCTTGACTCATTATGATCACCCTGTGACTAAATTCACTCCAGGAAGATCCGTGGTGGACCAGACTTTACTGAGGAAGATCACTGCTGACCCTTACTTGCCTCATGACGAACTTTTTGGACTTGACTAAACTCTGAATGTCATTATGACTTACTGACTCAGGACAACGTGACTAGACTTGACTTGTGATAATGAATTGTAACTTGACTTGACCCATGACAATCAACTGTGACTTGACTAGACTTAAAACTATCAGCTGTGAATTGACTAGTCTCATGATCATAAACTGTGACTTGATTTGCCACATGACGATCAACTGTGACTTGACTAAACTCATAACTATCAGCTGTGACTAGACCTGACTCATGATAATGAATTGTAACTTGACTTGACTCAAGACGATCAACTGTGACTTGATTTGACTCATGATCATAAACTGTGACTTGTTTTGCCCCATGATGTTCAACTGTGACTTGACTAGACTCATACCTATCAGCTGTGACTTGACTAGACCCATGATGATCAACTCTGACTTGACCTGACTCGTGAAGATCAACCGTGACTTGACCGGAGCCTGTTTGTGTCCGCCATTTTTTGATCAGGTCCTCTGTCGCCGCCATCTGTGAGCATGCTCTGATACAGCATCATTCAGTCACAGACATGGTGTCGCTTCCTTCCTCCGCGTCACCCACCGTGAACGCTGAACCAGTAGTCAGCAAGGCATGGTCAATAAAGTCCTTTAAGCTATAGTTGCATTCACTCCTTGGCATACGAGATTTTGTGGGTTCATTGAGTCCAAAACGGAACAAGTCCTTAAACAAAATCTCATCATATATTGGTACCTGATATGATAGTTCACAGAACCGGTGAACATATTCCTCAATTGAACGCCCTCCCTGTCGAAGATGTAGTAGCTCGGTGACTGGGTCCATACCAGGCCAGAGTCCATTGAGAAAGCTGCTGGATCCTTGTGTGGCCGAGTAGTCTGTTATGAGGCGAACGAGACGTGAGACGTGTGGATCCAAATGCAAAGCTTTAATTGGAGAAGACAGAGACATGGTCATAAAACAGGCATGGGTCAGATGATGGCAGACAGGTATATGGCGGGCAAAAAACAAGAATAGTCACAGGGCTAGCGTAGGTCACCGATCAGCAGACAGAATCAAAAGGGGCAAGACAAAAGGGGTGAATCCAGGGAACCACGAAGATCAGACCGAGAAGGTAGGCTAAGCTAGGTAATGCTAAGGCAAATGACTAGGGCTAATGACTAGGGCTAAGGCAAATGTCTAGGGCTAAGGCTAAGGCTAATGACTAGGGCTAAGGCATATGGCTAAGGCAAATGGCTAAGGCTAAGGCTAAGGCTAAGGCTAATGACTAGGGCTCAGCTAGCTAAGGCTAAGGCAACAAACGGGGCTTCTCGTCAGAGTCCGCTATCGCTATGGGAGTGATAAATTGCGAACCATCTCGCCATAGGAAGGGATACAGAGGGAGTGTTTATAGAGTGAGGAGTTTATGAAACGCTGGGTGCCATCAGTGTAAAGAGTGTGTGCATACGTGCTGAGGGCAAGCAGTATGCATGATGGGAAATGTAGTCCGGGGTGCTATGCAACAGTTTGTGTGGTGCGAGAGTCAATGAAAAGGAAGTTCATGACGGATTCGTGACCATCTTATTATCAATACATATGCTTATATACACATGACATTTCTAAAGACAGAATACACATGCACGTTGTTTGTATTTATATAAACATAATAAATATACACAGTACACACACACATATTATGTGAACAAAAACGTTTATTTTGGATGCGATTAATCGTTTGACAGCACTAATAAGGACCAATTCTCACTATTAACTAGATGCCTATTAGCATGCATATGACTAGCAGTTAGCTGTTTAGTATACTTTGTAAAGCACATATTAATGCCTTATTCTGCATGACCATATCTTAGATCCCTTAATCCTACCCTATACCTAAACTTACAACTACCCTACTTTTAATAAGCAGCAAATTAGGAGTTTATTAGGTGTACTATGCTATATTGAGAATTGGTCCCTAAATTCTACCCATCTTTTATACTGAAATTATGAAAATATCAAAATGATGAATATGATCTTTTGTGAGTGTTGTAAACAAATGTTGAAATCAGATTCTGACTCATTCTTCAGATTTTGGAAATGACTCTTTGAAACAAAGGAAATAGGTTCTCAGGAAATAAATGAGTGAATGAATGAACTTACAAACAGCTCTATTGTTTCTTTTCTAGATAGCTGTCTGATTGCATAACATCCATTATATGTAATGTGTTCCTTCAAACACTAGCTATGTTTCCATCCACCTATTTTTATGCGCATTATCACATAAAAAAAAGCTGGATGGAAACGCCAAGATGCGCATAAAAAAACTTATGCGCACAACTGAGTAGGATAAACTTTTTATCCGATAAGAACATTTTTTGCATAAATTACGATGGAATACATTTACCGAATAAATTCCACCATGCGCATTGAAAAAGTCATGTGACTTTGCGCTGAGACGGGATAACTTGATAAGCTGCGGACCGATCTCGTTCACAGCATTTATATGTTGTTTTGGTCGTTCTGAAATGCCTGAGGAAAGTCTGTCGTCAAAGTATTTCTGTATAATTACTGTCTCACACGACTGCGTTCCTGAAGAGCAGCGTCCGCCTCTGAAAGCATTGACTGCATTTATTGTGTTACGTCTGCTCTCTCTGAAGCGCAAGTAATTTATTATATACCGTTTAAAGTATTTTAGTCACTGCACTCTAAAGAATGCTGGGTTAAATATAACCCAGCGCTGGTTAAAAAAGGGACAAACCCAGCTATTGGGTTGTTTGGACCCAGCGGTTGGGTTGTTTTGACCCAGCTATTGGGTTGTTTTGACCCACTATTGGGTTGTTTTGACCCAGCTGCTGGGTCAAAACAACCCAATAGCTGTGTTTGTCCCTTTTTAACCCAGCGCTGGGTTATATTTAACCCAGCATTTTTTAGAGTGTGGCTTTTCCTAATTTTCTTAGATATGTTCGGTGCCAGTTTATCAGGAAGTGGCGATTTTGTTCTCTTTGACTCGTTGGATGGAAATGGTGCTTTATTCGCAAATGTTTTATGCGATATTACAGTTTTGAGCACAAGTTAGATTTGCATCTTTGGATGGAAACATAGCTACTGATTACTGCTGTAGAATAGCACCACCCTACTCATTTATTTACATTGGTAAAGCTACCAGTAGCACGGTTTTATGTAACCCAGGCTCATTGGAAATATGTGCCTCTACCTACATTTCTGCAAAGCTCAAAAACGTACCTATATGTACGAATTGTTGTAGTTTCCAGTTGAAATGAACACTGGAGGCAGTAAAACTCCAACAACTTTTATTTCTTTTCACACAAGAATTTCGAATAAGAAAGCCTAATTTTCGCACAATCCTTGCACAATATTATGTTATGACTTCAAAACAATTTTAACATGCTGTGAGATTTGAAAATTGATAGTTTTGAAAGTTAGCATCACCTCTGTATCTCACGTGATACAGCGTGGCACTTGTGCGCTCAAACGCTTCGAACCCTGTTAAATGACGGTTCGACAAAACAGTTAAAATGTGCATATAAGGAATTAAAATGGCAGGGTTGCATCAACAGAATACATGCCTGTACCAATGCAATAAATATGTGGCCACGGTCACGTATTGAATGCGCGTTTTAGCGCCACCCACTGGACATTTAAATTTGAATCTGCTGCAAAACATGCAGTAAGGTATGTAGCATCTGTGTTGCAGAAATGTCGCCTCAAGCACGTATTTGCAATGAACCTGGGTTGGTTTGTATTGTTTTCTCCCTTGGATTATTTGCTCATGGTTACATGTCACTTTGGAATCTGCTAAATGAATAAATGTAAATGTAATGAAGTTAGGAACAGCACTGCTAGTTCTCAGTTCACTGTCCAGGTCCACAATACATCTGCATTATGAAAACACACCCTGTTTTTGTTATGAATACAAGTCAAGCATGTAAAAATGTATGGAAATATTCCAAAATGTTTGTCTGAAAGACGATACAAGAATTTGGAGCGCCAACAATGATATACTGAGGAGAAAAGCACAAATTTTGGAGGTGGCAGCTTCCAAATATGTGCATGCTGGAGGTTGTCCATTATTGTCAAGGGAGCACCGTGTGCATTAGACACGTACCAGTTAGCCACAGGTCAGCGGCTGCAAGCTCACCTTTGTGGTTGAAGTCATATATGTACTCCGGGCAGGTAGTGGACACCATCCTTCCAGGCAGTCCCTCAGGCCAGCAAACGAAGCCATCCCACTCCGGCATGCAGTAACCCTCTATAACACAAAGCAGGATTAACATTTAGATAGAGCGAACTCCACCACTCCAGAACCTGCACCACCCACCCACTCCAGCAAAACATGAATACCCTCCTCCACTAAGTGGCTTCTCTGGCACTTGGACACATTTAGCTGAGTGACAGTGCTACAATCTCTACTGGTCTATCTGCTCGATATACTCAGACAGAACAGAAAGTGTCAATCACTGTAACAATGCATAGCTTTCAAAGCACTGTTATCTTGTGTGCCCTTTACATGCATGTTTCTATTGTAGTTGAAAGCCAACAATGAAACAGCATTCATAACCGATTTTGTTTCAGTAATCTGATGTGAAACAGGAAAAAAAAATTCATTGAGAATTAACTGGATCATGAAAAGCAGTCCAGTACAAGAACAAACCCTGGGTTAAAAAGTATTCTTTTATTTTTTTTACTGGAAAGTTGATACAGTTATAACATTTTATGCTAAAAGTTCATAAGGACATATTTTTATGACATTTTTAATTGTGCACAAACACAAACAAAAAGGGTTTTGTGTTGACTTTAAAGACACAGCTTCAACAAAAGCCCATTTTGTGTAGTCTCAAATTGTATACTCTATTTCCACCTGGTATAAAGATGCATTTTCAATGATCCAATCACAAGTCAAGATGCACACTGTTTCCACCTTGCATTTCAAATGCATCTCTTGTGACCACTTCTGTTTGTATCCTTGAGACACACAGTTTAATTTAATCAGACCTGTCATTACTTTTTCAAGTATGGAGAGTGTGGCACACAAATACTGTTGACTGAACAAACCCATGTTACATGGATCAAAAGTGCCACCTACTGTCAGAGAGTGAATTTGCATTTTTATTCATCCAGTCTGCTGATTTTGTTGCCGTCAGTGTTATAAACCACAGTCCTAAACCACTGCCTGGATCGACATTTCATTCTGTAATGTCTAAATGCAGTTTTGATTTATATGCTGTTTAATACTTTATGATCGTGTTATTTTACACATGCATATGCTTACATACAGTATGGGAAGACTTGTGTCTGCTGCTTCTTCACTGTGTTTTGATCAACAGACATTCATTAATAGCGTAATATTCAATTCATGCGTAATAGCGCCTCCTACTCTACACCAGTGAAAACACGGAAAGTCCGAAAAAAAAGTTAAATGCGCTTCCAACAATGGACTAAACCAAAATTCTCTAGACCCCATTTACACCTGTATTTAGCATTGTCCAGCTGTGAAAGGATCAACAACAAATTCATCTTTTACCAGGTATAAACAGAGCATTGAAGGCATTCAAAAGTGAAATGTCTCGCACACAACCGTGACCTCTCTAGTATTCCTATTTTTCTTCAAAAGTCAAAAGTTCTCAAGTCCTACAGGATACTTATACATATATGATTTTACATTATACATACAGTACTATGGATGTGCCTGAAGTCGAATACCTTATTTGGAAATCCACAGAAAAAAAATTCACAAAAAACGAATAATGCATTCTACAGAGCCCCTAAACGGACATTGTTAGGTTTGCTGCAGTAGTTACACTGTGTTCGGCCATGCTGTGGCCAAATTACATCATCAAAATGTGGACTCAGAGGAAGACTGTGAGTATTTATGGTGTCGTTTTGGACGGACCCACAGAGTACACATGATCACGAATTCAAAAGCGAAAGTGAAAAGTGAGAATGCATTCAAAAATGATTTCAATACTCTGCATATTGATAGAGGCTCCCTGATGCCCGCAATTTATATACAGTACAATTACCCAACTATATAATTGCGAGAGAACGCAAAAGCATTGAAATATATTTTTTCCTCCCCATCTCCCAATTTCCGTGCCTTTCCAAATAAGGTATTGAGCTTCGGGCTCATCTCTATACAGTACATCTGCTTATAATTAGATATGTAATAATATTGTTGACCATATCCCAACTTTAACTAATATACAAAGTCAGTGCGAGTCTATCAGTGAATTGATTTCTGCACCTATTATATTCAATGATGCTAACTACAATGCTTAGTGAATTTCTTATTTACACTGTTTGTACTGTGTTAGTTATGATGAAAGCATTTGTGAGAGTGCAAAAAATTAAGAGATCTGTTGAGTCTGTTGAGATCATTGCATTCAACAGACATGACTGTGATCGGCTACAATGCTCAGCACTACAACCTTTTAGGGGAGTAGATCTAAATATAATATCATAATCAACACTTTTCATTCTTAGTTAATCTTGGCAGGTGTAAAAGTTTTCAAAAGAGCTCCAAGTATAATACTTTGTTTAGATGTGAAGATGCCGGCTAATCATAGCAGTGGGTCTTTACATTGAAGTTTTAAAAGAGATCCATCAATTTAAACAGTGTTCAAATCTGAGGACTAAAATCAGGGTAGAAAATGCCATTTATTTCTATGATGGCAGTTTTTGATGTGCAGTGCAAGCATTATAAGTGCTCCTCAAGAAACATTATAAAAATGCAGCCCATGAACCTTTTAAATATCTTGTTTCACTCAGAAATATGACAAATTAAAAGTAAAAGAAAAAGCCTACAGTTCTGTGTGGGACAACTAATACAATACTAACTACAACACATTGCAAACATTTATCGTAACTTTTTTTCTTTGTTTCATGACATGCTATAACTTGCTATAACACCAAAAGCACAAAGCCGATTTTATTCCTGCACTAGAAACAATGGTTCATGTCATTCAACTCCCTGAAAATGAAACAGTGTAGGAACAAAAGAATGAAGCTAAGATTTAGACCACCTACATTATTTCAAATTCTGTTAGTGTGAAAAATGGCCACTTTTGATAAAAAAAAGTCTAAAGATCTGGAAATACATTAATGACAATATACAGTATCTCAAAGTTTTGAATGAGTCTGAATAAGGGTCTCAATGATTGAAGCTAACACATTTATATGCACTTCTAAATGCTTTTCGATATTAGCTGTTGTTTTGTGCGCAGGCAGAAAAATGGTCAGGGTTCTGTCCTGGCAGTCCTGTCCTTATTGACTTTACGTGTCAGCGTTTGTTTTATGTATGAGCACATGGCTTTGTGTTGCCCATGTGCTCCTCTTGTCTGGCCTCCTTGTTTCCCTTTACCATGCCCATTTGTTCAGTACTTATCTAGTCCTCATTTGGTTAATTTTCACCTGTTCCTTGTGTGATTTCCTTCCTATACATTATTTTCCTGATTGTTTAGTGCCACACATTTTGTGTTGCATCCTTTGCGTCCCTTGCCGTACTCTTTTGCTTTTTAGTTGTCTTGCCTTGCCCAGTTATTGTGATCTGTTGCTGTTTGTGTTCTAGCCATCAACTCAGTTAGGCCAGTGGATTCTTCCAGCTTGTTTATCCCAGCCTTTGGACTGTCCCACCAGGCTCTGACCCCTGGATTTGTCTGTATGGATTGGCTGCTTATTTACGACCCCTGTCTGTCATCGACAAGTCCTGCTTCAGTGCCTAAAGTTTCCTCACAACCTGACTTTCAACCGCTCTGCCTGCCTGATTATCGACCTGTCTGATGTCAACAGTTCGCTGTCTGGACTTATCACCTGGTTTCGATTCTCATTTGGCTCTCACTCTCTTACAGTTATTTCTTTTAGGACAACTTTCCAAATAGTTCAGCATAGTAATGGGTATGACAATATTAATGCATTTGATCTAGGCAGAATAGATTTGTTATGCATGCTACTGCTGCAGTTGATTATTGCTGTTGCAGAGCAAGTTTTGAGACTTGCTACTGCCAATACATCCACATACATGCTCGTGTGAGCATGTAATACATTAAATAACCTGTAGCACATCTAGACAGGTGGAGCTGGGGGAGGTGGAGGTATTCTAATACAGAAAACACAGAATCAAACCATTTAACTGTTCAGTAGCAATCTCACTGCTTGCAGATGCAACTACGGATGTAAACATGCAGAAAATATCCAATAAAATGTCTGGATACTTGACGAAAGTTTCAAAATTTTTCCTAAAGTTTCTACAAATTCCTGGCAATTTTCCAGAAATGTACTAGAAATCTTCCCCTTTGCAACCCTAGATGCAACAGACACCCATCAGCTCGTGCCATGTAGTAAATTATGTGATAGCTATCAGATTAAATGTAAAAGACAGACAGTCTGTGCAATCTAGAGTTTCATGACTGTTCTAGATAATACAAGGACTTGCTACAGGCAATACATACACAGACACATTTTTGTGAGCATTTAATACATACTGCTGCTGCACAGATAACTTACATGAAATCATCCTTAGCACATCTAAACAGGTGGAGCTGAGGGAGGTGGAGGGATTCTGATACAGAAAACATTGAATCAAAACATTTAATTGCTGAGCAGGAAGCTCATTGGCTGCAGATGCAACAAAACCCAATCAGCTAGTGCCATGTAGTAAATGATGTTACAGTTATCAGATAGCATGTAAAGCACCTATCAGCCTGCTCCATCTGGAGTTGGGGGAGGAGGAGGGTTTCTGATAGTGTGCTGCAAGACTTGCTTATGGCAAACACCAAACCAAACAATTTAACTGTTGTTCATCAGGCTCACTGCCTACAGACGCAACAGAGACCAATTAGCTTGTGCCATGTAGTAAATGACAGCTAGTAGGTTCTAGAGAATGTAAAGGATCACCCTGCACTATCTAGAGTTTAATGACTGAACTACATAGTTCTATCATGACAGCAGTGATGGATGTGAACATTTTAATGTATCTGGTTGTGGAGGAATAGATCTGCAATTCACGCTGGTGCTATTATTAAAAGTACAGAGACTTGCCAATACATACACAGACAAGCTGCTGGTGCTCAAACAGCATACATGAAATGACCCCCCAACAAAGCAGGAAAGAAAATAAAATGAAAAATACAAGCCAATATGCATACATGCTGCTCTGAATATATAAAACAAGCTGCTGCATTAATAGACATGCATATATCCCCACACATGGCACGGCAGTAAACAGGACAGGACAGGATAATATAGCCCTCCAAAACAAGCAGATCTACTGCCAAAACATATGTACAGACACAAAAAAAAAAGTACAAATCTGTTTTTGGGTGAACTATCCCTTTAAGGACCTTACAGCCTGGCGCCATCTAGAGTTTCATGACAGAACTAGATATTTATACTAAGTAAAGTTGAGAATTATCTCACTCTTGGGTCCTCTCTCCCCAAAGAAATGCCTTTTTGTTTTTTTTCCACATTTTCTTGGCAACGCTAGTATTTCTGGCTTTGCTTTCAGTCGCTGTTATTGAAACCAGCTGCCCCCAACTTGCCACAAATAACTAGTTAAGGATAAATCTCGCCGTATGGCTTTACTGCAGATTCATTATTTTCCTATGCCTGTAATTAAAGACTTTCAGAGGGGAAATCAAAGCATATGATGGAGCACATTTCATATGCCTGGAGACCAGCTTGTCAATATTTCGCGAATGTAATTAAAGGAGAGTTTCAGACAACTAGGCCTGTTTTGCAGGACGCTTGTCCAAATGTGGTGCCATGTGTGTTTCACATTTCCAAAATAACAATAGCCAAATGTCAAAGTTTTTGTCTTATATATAGAGCATTAAGCCGCAGACCGCCTCCGATAGCCCAGTGGTTTCAGATATAACGCCACACAGAAACATCACATATATAATTTCCCAAAATCCAAGGTTACGAGGAAGCTATCATCGTATCTGATGAGGCTGTGGCTATTGATGATGTCATTTGGGGTTTCTCAATACAATTTATCTTCTCGTCCCCTTCTCGCATGAGATTCGGGCCTGGCCCGAATTGTGCCGGCGTTTTGATATATGAAAGCTTTTATAGCAATCTGGTGGTGTTATTTTACACCCAACCACAAAGTTTGAGCATCAGGCTATTTTCACACACAGGCCAGAGAGTCTCAGGGCTTGTGGAAGCCACATCCCTGCACTGTGCGACCCAGGCTGAAACCTCAGTGTCTCTCTCAATAAGAACCTTGTTCATGCCCCGCCATGGAGACTTGGTCTTAACCGAAGCACAAACGTGCAATAATAACAAATAAGAGCTGTGCAGTGCAGCGAGCTCTGAGTCCAGGCCTTGACTTGAGGTTGGGCTCTGCCACCTCCAGCCTGCACTAGAATAGATAAACCGACTCAGCTAACTATTTGCTGTGCAAACAATCTCAGATACGCACAACGATGCGATGGTCTAATAATAGTTGGCTCGAAGGTTAGTGGAGAATGCCACATGAATTGCACATAAAACATCAAGGGTGGTCTCACAAAGACATGGTCAGGGGCGAGGAAAAGCCATTGCTGAATCAATCCTCGTGTCGAGTGATGTAGCGGGCAGCCGTTTCCCTTTGATGATGAATTCTTGAAAATAGACTTGTTTTTACTTCTACTCCTGTAGGAAATCTCCTTAATGTGCTATGACATGCATTTATTGTAGCTACTTGTGCCAGAAATGTCTTTGGCAATTCCTCACAAAAGCAAGAGAACACTGAGCATTGCTGCGATGGCGGTGACAGTGACGAGTGCTTAGTGCCTCATTTGAGAAAAAATGGGAAAGGAAATTCAATTTGTCTGTTCTCCATGCTAAATGCTATTACAATCCCAGATGCTACAATAATTTATAACACTGTTGAGATGATAAAACTCATGCAATGATATGACCTGCTTTAAAAGACCTTAGTAACACTTTAGTATAGGGACCAATTCTCACTATTAACTAGTTGCTTATTATCATGCCTATTATTAATATATTGGCTGTTTATTATTACTTATAAAGCACATACACATATTTCTGCTTAATCTATATACTCACCTTCCCTAATCCGACCCCATAACTAATATTCTCAACTACTTTCACTTAACCTTACCTATTCGGCAAATTAGGAGTTTATTGAGTCAACAGTCGTAATTAATGGTTTGTTAATAGGGAGAACTGAACATTAAAGTGTGACCGGAAAATGCAGATTTTCAGAACAGAATTAAATGCACATAAAAATGATCATAGTAAACAGGGTGTCTAAAATGATCAAGGAAAATCTTTTAAAATCTGGTTACAAACAATGGTCTCATACATTTTTGCAAGATTTTTCCATGCCCTGAAAATGTACAAGGTGTACCATAAATTATAAGTTTTCCTCACACCTTGCATGTAACAATGCATAAATCCTATTATTTTTAATTAGCTTTTTTTTTTTCTTTTTGTGGTAGTTACAAACCACTTGTAAATTACACACCACTTTAATTACACAACAAAGTATCATATTATGTCAAAATATGTTGCAATTTTTATATCGATTTTTCTGTGACACATTGCCGAAAACATGCCACTGTCGGGTATCATGTTTTTCATGCATGTCAAATGTTCCTTTGATATAGCTTCTTGGCTGGCGACTTTTCCCTCAAGGAACGCCTGGAGTAAGTCCAGGTCGGAGGGCCTGTAGGCATACACCTGGGTCGCAGCGCGCGGCGCAGGCCGCGACAAGCAAGTGTTTGTTTGCTAGTAGTCGGAGCTCGACGCATTGTCCAATTGGTTGTGCGCAGTCCTGCGTGCACATCGTTTATAATACAAAGTGCCATTTGCGCGCCAGTTTTGGGCAGCTTTGTCTTAGAAGACGATGTTTGTTCACCTGGCTCAGCTTGTTTCCACGTTGCTATTTTGAGGTAACTGAAATAGACTGTGCCATTGACCAGCTGAAATCTGGTCTAAAGTCAATGGCGCAGTATTGTCTTTTTGTTATTTAAAGAGCGCGTTAGAATAGGCGGGTCCACAGCGAGCGTACACTCTGCTTATTTACACACACAGCAGCACACAAACATGCCAAAATATTAAAAATTTAAAGATTACAATGTAAAAGATTATTATTGTGTAGGCTACATAAATATAAAAATTCCTACATGTCATAATGGATAGTCATTGCATGTATCAGAATTAAGCTACCTATTTGCTCGCGCACAAGCATCTCCGTTTCCTCTCTGGAGAAGCATTCAGTCTTTGCGCTTTCAAATTCTGCCATGTAAATAGCGAATCCGCCATGGCGCGAGTGCAACTGGCTCTTAAAGGGAATGGGAGATGAGACTATGATTGGTTTATTGCATGTTATGCCCAAAACACACCCATGACTCATTAAGAGAATAGAAACAACCCTTTTAAACTATGCGCCGGGTGCGGCATTAAACTAATCATTAAACTAGCAAAAGTGGATTTGGACATGCCTTAAGTGTACCTGCGACTTGTGCTTTAAACTATGCGCTTAGATCATTAAAATAGGGCCCAAATACTTTATTTAATATTTGCAATTAATTAAAAAAAACATACTTTTGCTATCCAGTTTTAGGTTTTTCACTCAACCTCAACAAAACAAGTGTAATATAATTCTCTGGACTCGCTAGGTCAATATTTATCAAAATGTTGAACATCCGATTATTTGGATGGCTCTAACAGGGTCTTTTAAAATAAATATGGGTGTGACCAAGTTTACCCAGATGCCTATAATTCTTAAATTGTTAAATAATGCATAGTATCTTTTTAAACATTATAAAATAACTCTGACAATTGCTGCTTGCTACTTCTTTCTTTCATTTTTTAAAATAAATGAATTGATCCAGATACAAAAAAGCGAAAAGTGTGACATAATTGACGCAAATACGAAATGCATTGCAACCATTAGCAGTCACATCTGGTCTCAGCACTCCAGAAACAGCAAAAAGACATCATGCACTCTCTGTCTCAGAGGTTACACGCTTAGCCTAATTTCAAAAGACGTTCTATGATCAGAAAGACGTGTGCACCCTTCCAAAAGGGGTCAGAAAACAGCCACCAGAAAGAGCGCAGAGTCATCAGGTAAACCGGTCAAATCTGACTCACCCACCCAACACAGGGCTGAGAGCAAAGACCAGATCACAGGAAATCTCACCCAAGATCCCGCACAAATAACATCACTTCACATTATTGGGATGCTTGGAACAGATTTGATAAAACATCATTTTCCTTTTTTTCATGTTGATTTTTGAATGTGTTTGTAGTATTCTGAAGATGGCCATGGTGACAATAACAACAACAGCAATAACCATTTACTATTTAAAACTGCACTTTACAAATACATAAATTACATAAAAATGTTGTCTATTTTCTTTTCTTTTTCATTCGCAGTTATTCATTCATTCATTCTTAACTTCTCTTCTGCTTCCTTCTTTTGTATTCTCTAACTGAATCTTCAATGTCATAAGAAATTTGTATATTCTATATCTATATACATTATATATGGTTAACTGTACATATATATATAGAATATCTCACATGTATTGAAAGGATGCGGAACATCTTTGCACTATATATTCTGTTTCTTCATAGGTTTATTTTGGAATTTGGAGTGTTTCCTTTTTTCCTTTGTTTGTCTTTCTTCCTGTCGTTTTACTCTTTTTATATATATATATATATAATATATAATTATTATATATTATATATAGATGATTTAAAATGTGATATATGTTATTACTTATCTGCATTAACCTTACGGAAGTGGATTGAACAATGGGTCTGAACGCAGTTATTGAACATACTGAAAACAAACAAAAGGATTTGTAAGAAAATATGTAAAAAAAACTAAACAAAAAAAACAATATGCATTAATTTTTATCAATCCAAATGAATCCAAGATTTCAGATTCTACAAGTTTTGTTTATATGAACCCTAAATTTGCAACCTGATTCACATATTTGTTTACTGCATTACATGTATTGCAAACAAAACTTGATCATATAATAAAATGATCATATGATATTTTACTCCTTCAGTCATGCACCTCTGAGATGTTCAATCACTTCAGTAGAGTCTGTCCTCAAGTATACTATTTTATAATCTCTAATGGAGTCTGAGACCTTGTTAAAAAAACTGGGATTCAAATCTAATGGACATAAACAGAATATTTTAGATTTTTGAAGAATATAAAACACAGAATTGTTATGACGTAATATAAGAGCTATTTAAGACATTAAATATTTGAAAATGAGCAAAATCGCAAACGCTTGATTTTTCAAGCCCCAACTTTAAAAATGCAATACATGCTAGTGGTCTCAAACTTCTGGACCTGACTGTGTATTATAATTATTCCTGTCTGTTATTCATCATTTCATATTTCTGAACGAATCTGCAAACCAAAGTAAATGAGACATTGGAAATGAGTGTAAAGGCACAGCTGTCCATCTTGGCAGTGACACGAAAGAGATGTCGGGAGGCATTAGGTGTGACAGAGCTCAGACGAGCTAACATTGACTGCGTCTGAATGAGACGTCATTTGAGTGCCAGATCTCTGCTCAACATCAGCGTCCAGCTGCATTCAGACCTGTGGCTGCTAATAGGAGATATAGGAGCATCTACTGTGTCATAAAGCCCTCTGCTGCTGGATTAACTCAAGACTAAGTTCTGTTGAGAACAACTCAGCACTGAGCTGGACTGCCGTTACTGCATAAACACAGTCATGGCCAAATCAATCTTCACTTCCATTTCTTTTGCATTGAAATAAACCAGCTACTAATATATGTGCGAATTTAAACCAGGTTCTCACATTTTTGACTAATGGATTTCCATTACTGTCGAATCAGCCGTGAATACTGGATAAGTAGCAGTGTTGAGTGCAATGCATTCCAGTAATTTCATTACTTTTCCCTTGAAAACGTAAAGTAAGGTATTACTTTTTATTATTCTGTAATTTAATCAGTTACTTCTGATGTAATTGCATTAAATACTATACAATTTGTATATAAAACAATAATGGATTTAACATCAAAATATAATCAAAATCTAATGTTAATGTTTGTTTTTAAGTAACTTTCACCCATTAAATATTCTGGGCTGCGTTTCTCAAAAGCATTGTAAGCTTAAATACATCGTATACTCATTGAAACCAATGGAGCTACGATCAACTTAAGCTTACGATGCTTTTGGGAAACGCAGCCCTGGTCAGTTCAATGAAGTATTTATGCAATTTATATTATTTATTTGAAAGAATTAAAAGAGCAGTTTCACGTCAATCCTTCTATTGTCAAAGTTGATATGGGATTTAGAACGTAACTGGTAATAAAGTAATGCAATACTTTTTACGTAATGTAATTAGTAATCGAATTACACTGTTGAACATGTAATTAGTAACTAGTAATTATTACTTTTTTGAGTAACTTAAGAGTTTGAGACACAAGGAGTTTTAGAGAGAGAGATTACACACAAAAATAAGCAATATCCAGCTGAGATGAAATGTTTTTAGCAAAATGTTCTAGTTACTAACACTTTATTCTAAGACCACTTCTCATTACTAACAGTGTTTATTATTACCATATTGGCTGTTTATTAGTACATATAAAACACACATTAACGTCTTATTCTGTACAACCATATTCTACATCCCTTAATCATACCCAATACCTAAACATAACTACCTAACTAACTATTAATAAGCAGCAAATTTATATTGATGCAAACGTTGTAGTTAGTTAATGTGCGAATTGGATCCTTAAACAGTGTTTCACCAAATGTTTTATAGAAATATCTTTTTGAATAACTTTTTAAAATCCCTTTTGTAACACTATTGCAATAGGGGCTCATTTGTAATTATTACAACTCTCGTTAACCATCATGCCTCACAATGAACCATATGTTTTTTACAGCATTATTAATCTTTTGTTAATGTTTAGTTATGAAAAAGCCATGTCGTTCTCTATGCATTCAACTAACGTGTAACAAT
Source organism: Sinocyclocheilus anophthalmus (assembly GCA_018155175.1). Taxonomy (NCBI): domain Eukaryota; kingdom Metazoa; phylum Chordata; class Actinopteri; order Cypriniformes; family Cyprinidae; genus Sinocyclocheilus; species Sinocyclocheilus anophthalmus. Next base: position 196,044 of record JADLZN010010742.1, read on the forward strand.
ACAACTTTTGATCTACAATGTATTAAAAATGTCTGATTGAACATTACTACGAATAATTAAAAATGCTTGGGGGGGTAGGTTTTATTCATGTTAACTACTACAGTTAAATAATGTTAAGAAATGAAACTGTAAACAGTAAACATGATTCATTAGTAAATTAGTGATTTTTTTTTTTTTTTTTTTTTTTTTTTAAAGGGGTCATATGATGCTTTTTTTTAAAGATCATTATTTGGTGTATTTGGTGTAACAGAATATGTTGACATGCTTTAATGTTCAAAAAACACATTATTTTTCAAATACCATACATTATTGTAGGTCCTCTATGCCCCGCCTTTCTCAAATGCTTCGTTTTCTACAAAGTTCCTCTTTCCGACAAGTGCAGTCTGCTCTGATTGTCCAGCTGATCCAGTGCATTGTGATTGGCCGAACATCGCAAGCACTCGTCGGAAATGTAACGCCCCTTACCATAATCGCGAGCTTCATCTTTCAAAATAAATGTAAAGACAGAGCCCGAAAGGGGAACAGAGTCGCGTGTCAGACAGTGATGAAGCTGGTATGTGTACACAAGCCACCGTTAAGACAGCTGACTCCACTGTGATGTGACGCGCTCTCTCTCTCTCTCTCTCTCACACACACACACCCACCGATGCGTCAACAACTGTGCATTTGAACAGTCATAGCAAATACTTAAACTAATAACAAAAAAGCTGATTCAGAAGCGCCATTTTGTCATAGCAAAGTCAGAATGACCTCCTCTCCTAGGTTCACGAAACGGTGGTCCATAAAATGCCTTGCTGTTCTGTTGTAAGTCATCTTAAAGATTCCTAAATGCATCGGAAGGCTAAATAAAGTGCTTTTGTTTTCGCCTAGAAACACACAGCGTCTCCCTGACATGCTGCTTCAACACTAACTGCGGTTACTGAAACCACACCTTCTTTCTTTGCGTGCACATTTGGGCGCATTATGCTAATATTTCCACATAGTGAGGTAGATATGTGGGGGCGTGTTAGAACGAGCCGTTTTAGGGGGGTGTGGCAGAGTCTTAACTTTGATAAAGAATATCTCTTTGGTTTTGAGACTTTAGTCTTTGCAACTTCAGGGATCTTATCTATGCACAATCAGCTTGTAACACTCCAAAGAGAAAGGAAAACTTGAAATCGCATCATATGACCCCTTTAATATAAATGTCTCTTCAAGCTGATATGCGATGGGAAAAAGAAAGTCCTGCAGTCTGCAGCATGTCCTCATACCATCTGCTCACAATAATTTAATTTGTCTAGAACAAACCCAAAAGCCTAAAAATAAAATAATGGCTAGCAAAATAAAAGTTGAAATCATAAGCATATGTTAAACCATTTGATATAAATATGAAAAACGTGAAATGCAGAAGGCGATACTCTAATTAGAATTTGAAATCCTTAAACACGCATAATTATTTTAAGCACAGGATGCCTTGCAAATGTCTTGGAAAAGTACTCGTTCTGTGTGACTAATGTGCTGCAGCTTATGTCATGTTTCATTACGGCTTGAATCGAAAACTCAAACACATATTCCCATTGTGTGAGAAACCGACTATTGAGAGTCTGACATCCAGATTCTTCAGCATTCGCTCCAGTTCAGACATAAACATGTTTCATGCTGCGAGACAGAAGTGACTTAACACAAGTAAAATAAGCCTGTGATGAGAAGAAAGTAATAATACAGCAGTCTGGCTAAGACAATAGGCCGCCAAAACGGTTATTTAAAATGCGTATGAGACGGGGCACCGGGGAATGAAGTGACCACAGTGAAAGGAAACTGAGGTTACCATAAAAAAGAAAGCCTTTCACACACTCTATTCCCAGATCTCTATTTAGCGTGGCAAATCACCCAAAAGGGATTACACACAACTGCGCTATGCTATTTTCCAGGAAAACTTGTGGCTACATTTAGCAGCTCTTTTCTGATGTTGCAATGCCAACATATCTTTCAGACACCACGACATTAGGTCATTAAGCAAGGCTAAGACACAGAAAACTTTGATTCAGTTATTTGTTTATATAATCACTGGTAACACTTTATTATCATTTTCATTTATAAATCATTAACAAACATTGTATAATATATTTGAACTTATTGAACATTACATAAAGAAGCAAGAATATAAATGCTCTTAACTAATCATGCTCTACTCAAATTTTTGTACAGTGGTACAAAAAGTACAGTTCCTGTAAAGGTATTAAATCATTAACAGTAAAGGTTTATAAACGATGAATAGATTTGACTAGATTGGGGACTGCAAAAGCATGAACAAATAATTAATAAATGATTTGTAAAGATACGCTAGAAAAAATGCAAATATGTCAACTTTACAGACTCTGGTTATGAGATAATGAATCATATTTTGATTTGATATTTGATTTGTAAAGTTTACCACATCACATCAGCATAAACAGTGTTTAAAATTGACAAGATTTTCACAACAAAAGGTGCATTAGATGATATATAAATAATTTGAATAAGTTTCAACAACCGGTTTAATGGCATTTTAAAGTGTGCAAATGCACATGAATAAATAAGCTGTTAATTAATGTATAACATCTGTTAAAAAACTGCATTATCATAAATTGAATTTTTTATAACATTTTAAGCATTTTAATTTACATGAACGAATGACCTGTTATTCATTATGTTCAATGAGTTCTTTAGTAAACCTTTACAAGCATATTATTTCACAGTTGTAGCTATTTAAATCTGTAAAATCTACATCGTGTTGACGTCACAATGTGTCGGTGTCTATTAAATTATTCATGAGACTGTGTGTGCTTACCCTATGAGAAGACGCTTTGCTTAATTATTCAAAACAACATGTGTTGATTTGCTATGACAGACGCTTCAGACTCTGAGATGATGACACTAACTGAGAGAAACGTTCATGGATTGAAGAAGAGTGTTTGGGGTTTTTTTGTAATAAGAGTTCGGCACAATTCACTTGGTGAGCATAACCGTTTTTACAGCTCTGTGACACAACCCGTCAAAAGGCTTATATAAACGCCACAGAATAAGCCTTAAAAGTTCTCAGAGGTGCAACAGCGCATTCATATATATGTTTTCGATACAGAGTGCAAATGGCTGTGCATTTATTTGTGTTTTTAACTCGATGGGAGCGAAATGAAACTGTCTGAAGCTGTGATTGTTGTCTGTCTCCCCTCTTCATCGCTCCACCCAAACGCCCACTTTTTTAGCGTTTTTAAAAACTGTGGTGAGAACTAACCAGTGCTGAAACGGGGGGGTTTCATGACCCTTTAAAAGCAGGACGCTGACAGACAGCTGCCTATCTTGGTAAACATCTTAAATAACGACGTGTCAGGGCAGTGTAATAGAAACTAATGAATTCTGTTGGCTTTGGCTCTGTCTGATAAAGTGTTGCTCAGAGATCCAATTTAATCAATGCCAGTTCATTTTAGCATCATCCTGACTGCATGTGTCTCGACTGCCGCGTTTATCAAATATGTCAGTTCAGCAATGCTAACTTGACCTGAGAGTGAGTATAAATGCACTCTAGGTAGTGCTCAGGGACAGCAGATATCTATGTTTGCCGCCCTGGAGAGATTCGTAGTCTGTTACTCTCAATTTTGTTTGTTTACATTTTTTTAATAATAGGACATTTTTGACTTACCAGTGATTTTATGTTTGGATTTGATGGCTCGTTCGCATTTTCGTTTCGCGTTGACCAGAAGATAGATTTGTTCTTCCTTAGTGAGGACATCATCAGCATCAACCTGTACAGACACACAAAATATATAATTGAATATAATTTTTAGTTGATTATCATGGGTATAATTTACCCTTATGTGGGCATATTGGTTAATATTTACCTTAAAACACTCATTGTAATAATTCATTGACAAATGCTCTGAATAATTACAGTTTATGAACTATCAAAAATAACCTTAATTCTAACTCATATGTTATGTGAGATTATGTAAATTCATTTGAAATTATGTAGGTTAACTAGAATATTTGATAACAATTTACTTAAAGCCACTATGAATAATGTATTTTAAAGGTGTTCATAATGTGTGATGTAATGAATTACATAATTTCATAAATAATTGTAACCGAAGTTAAAAGGCATTAGAATATTTGAAGGTTTGTTTGTCACTGTTGTTTCGGTATACTGCGGATCATACCTCTCTAAAAGGGTATAGTAGCAATCCAAGATCTATACTCAATCATTATTGTATCATTATACTGTGTATAATTCATGAACTCATAAAATGCATTATAAGATTTATAAAAATCAGGAATACATTGTTACAGGATTATTACTTGTTCCCCAAATTGTGTTAGCACTACACGTGAAAATAATTACAAAGAAACATCAAGTAATACATTGAACTAAAGATTGAATTTTAAAGTAGAAAGACTGAAATATTATTATTTTTTTAAGCATAATTTCTGAATGTCTGATTGCAAGAACAATACTACCCTAGAGTCACGCTACATTCATTAGATTTCTTGCACATAATAAACAATATTAAAGCATTTGTTTACTCATATTTCATTATAGACAAACAGATGTGCTGGGGATATTTGTGGCTGCTTGATGAATAGCTGGGAAGTGTGTCACCATACTCTGTAACTGTATATAGTAGGGGAATTTACCGATAACCATTTAAGCCTCGCGTTTTTTACTGTGCTTTTTACATCTTTAACCGTTTACTATTCACAAGGTCCTCTTTTTTACAGTGCAGAGTCATGGATGCTAATATCTTGTAAACTTCTTTATAACATTTTAAATTACTATGTCAATACCATTTACATCACTTGTTTCGACTGGAGTTTTTTTGTGAGTGCTGTCGATCAATTGCCCTCAAGTTCACTCAAAAGTCCTAGCAGAGTAAGAACAGGTTTACAGTAATTTATCTAATCTGAGGACATTCATACATTTTTGTTTGGCTTAGGTGTCCAAACTTACGTTTTTGGGGGGCTGCTGTCACCATAACTGTCTCACAACACTTCTGAATGTGAACTACCCAGAAAACGTTCAGTCTTGGACCATGATGGTCAGGCAGCCCCAGACCGTATTTTGGACACCTAAGACAAACAAAAATGTAATGAATGTCCTCAGATTAAGATACCAAATATCCACAGAAGAAAGATAGCACAATCACATTTTTTCTCGACAATTGATATACTGTTTATCCAACTAAAGATAAATGTACAGATTGTGATAACTTGGTGCTTTAAAACGCTATGTAAAATGTGGGAATGTTTAAATTACTGTACCGTCTTACTCTGCTAGGACTTTTTGAGTGAACTGAGGGCATTGAACTACACACACTCAAAAAAAATCACAGTCACACAAGGTGATTAAAAGGTAATTTGCAATTATTTTAAATTTATAATCAGGTTTAAATTACTTAGCATCCCCATTACTCTGCACTTTAAAAATGACTGTGAATTTAACGGTAAAGACTGTACAAATGCTACAGTAAAAACCTGTTAAATGGTTAAGGGTAAATTTCCCTACTATATACGGTGAAAAACTGTATTGAACTTTACATGTATTGGACATAAATTTTACGGAAGTATACCATTTTTGGAAGTGAAAAATACAGTATAATTTACAGTGAATAACCGTAAATTGACATTCCCAGAATTCCCTGCGTTAAATTTCAAATTTTTGTTGAAATAACTGTTTCTTCTTAGTTTTTTTTTATCAGTTGTGTACATTAGGGTTTTTATCTTACATCTAATGTTGTTAAATAATGTTTATTGCATTATTTCAGTTTTGTGTGTTACCGTGATGGTGTTTAGTGGTTGTGTGAATGACACTGTGCACCAGCTTCTATATATGTTATTATTTAAAAGCTGCTTGTGATGGGCTTTGGCTCATCATGTGACTCTCATCACCATCTGCTTTTGGTGGTTATCAGTGTATTACAAAGCTACAAAACAGATTTCAGTACTTCAATAGGTTGGTATATTATATCAGTTAATGAAATGACGGTATTTAACTGTAAATTTAAGTTACAACCGTAAAACCTAAAACGTTGCTACCGTATTTTTTACGGTAAAATTCCGGCAACCACAGCTGCCGGTTTTTTACCGTAAATTTTACGGAATTCTGGGAATGTCAATTTACGGTTATTCAATGTAAATTATACAGTACTTTTTCACTTCCAAAAACGGTATACTACCGTAAAATTACATGTAATGTCCAACACAGTTTTTCACATTCATAGTAGGGGAACTTACCGTTAACCATTTAACAGGTTTTTACTGTAGCATTTTTACAGTCTTTTACCTTTAAATTCATGGTAATTTTTTTACAGTGTAGTGTACATTTTCTGAGAGATGTGAAAAGATATTTTGTTCCTCTAGTGATGAACAAATCCCACAGCAGTCTTATATCAGGGAGACAAACACAAAACCAACTCTAAGCTTTGAATAAATCCAGCTGTTTTTATCGTTTTTAATATCAGTGCACAGTCCTGGCTAACAAAAGCTTTGCCAAGTAAACAAAAAGAACAATGCACAATATCTCTATAGTTTATGCACTTCATATCCCAGTTGGGTTTTGGTAACGGAAAGTGCTATAATATATTCTTATATCCACTCTGTCACAAAAGTGCAAAGTTTGCTTTTAAAAACTTATTAAAGATATGGTGATTATTAGAATTATATTAGATCCTTTACTGTGGTGTTTCAGCTGAGTAGCAGACATGATTCATCCGCACTGAGATGTGATGACTTGAATTTGGCTTATTTTCTCTAAAATGTCTTCTACTGTTACAGTATGCCAGAAATGCCATCATTTCCACACAAGAACAACAGTTTTTCAGTGGGAAACCTGGAATTATCAAAGATACCCCAGTTGGTGGAAAGTAACTTGATGGAAGTTATTGATTTTTGATTTTCAGTGCTGCACTGCAGTAATATTTAGATGTTGACCATCAGAGCTTATAGTAAACTAATGCTACGCTAATGACTCCACACAGTTTTCTTTATGTTTGATATCATGTTAGGTAGAGTTTATTCAGTCATGCTAATCCACTGGAACAACAGAAATAAGCGTTCATTGTTAATATGTTTAGTTTTTTCAACTTCTGTATTTTATTTCTTTCTTTAATGCATGATGTGTCACAATAACTGCCAACTCAGAAATATGAGTATACCAAGTGCACTTAAAGGCAGCCTGTCTGTACCACTAAAATGGCCAAAACATTAAAACAGATTTGCTTGAGGGTGGAGTTTTGTTTCACAGATTTTTGTTTGGATTCCGTAGACACAGACACATGGATTTTGGTCGATCGGTAAAAGTCATTTTCAAGAAATTCATATTTTGTAAACTTTTGGACTGATTAACATATAGCCCCACATGTGACGTGTAGAAAAATATATGTATCGTGGCCACAAATTAAGAATGAATTCCCTCAAAATGATGGCAACATTGTATATATTTGTTTTAATTAATTCAAAACAAGGGAACAAATGAGTAAAACATGGTTACAATTGACTTAAACGATTAAGCAAATTATAAGTCATGGGAATTTTTAATTTGTAGCCAAAAACTGTGAAATTAATTAATTAAATTAAAACTTAGAAGCACTATTCACTTTATACCTACAACAATCGTGGATCTTAATTATCAAATGCAAACATATTATGGTAATGCTTCTATAGATGTTAAAATGGATTGTGAATACAGCTTCCAAAGATAAAAAATAATATTGGTAACACTTTAGATTAGGGAACACATATTCACTATAAACTAGGAGGAGCTTTTTTCCTCAAACTCCTAATCTGCTGTTTATTGATAGTACTTTATTGTATTATTGACATAATGTGTGGTTTATAAGCAATAATAAACAGCCAAAATGCTAGTAATATGCATGTTAATATGCAATGTTAATAGTAGGGCTGTCGTTCAATTAAAATTTTTAATCAAATGAATTACATGGTACGGCGATTAATTAATCTAATGAATCGCAAACTAAATGTGGCTGTGAAAATACCCACAAAAGATTATTTAAAACTATTAGGCCCGGTTTCATAGACAGGGCTTAGCCTAAACCAGGATTAGGCCATAGTTCAATTAGGACATTTAAGTAATTTTTATAAACATTGCTTAGAAAAAAAGCATTACTGGTGTGCATCTTAAGACAAAACAAAGGCACTGACATGTTTTAAGATCAGTCAGTGCAAGTTTCTTTAATTTGAAACAGCTCAGATTTACATTTTAGTCTCGGACTAGGCTTAAGCCTTGTCTGTGAAACCGGGGGTTAGTGTGTTAAATGAGAAAGTATCAAGTAAACATTACAAATAGTAACTTTAGAAAGACATATTTGATTTGATTCAACATAAAATGTATTACACATAAATGTTTAGGCTACAACGGCCTAACATAAACTATGGAACATAAAAGATCACTTTTAGAAATATATTCTCAGGATTTTTTGCAATGCAATGAAAGTCACTGGTAACCAAAACAGCTTTGTTACCAAGTCTTCAAAATACCTTCTTTAATGTTGCGCAAAAGAAAGTAAGTCGCGTTAACGCATTAAACTGACAGCCCTAGTTAATAGTGAACAGTGTTCTCTAATCTGAAGTGCTACCAATATTATTTTTGTCTGATTTTGCATTCAAAATCCATTTGGCTCAAATACGTGAGGGGGCCCGTCTGTTTGAACGGGAATTACGCCTCTGAACATTTCCAATCAAGATCTGAGCTGAGGGACTTCACCACAGCCATAATTAGACGATCTCTTTTCTTGAACAAGCTACGATTATGGGAGAACAACCTATTTAAAATCATCATCATTTACCCAAACCAAAAGAATGTGCTATTTATAGATGACAAATGGCCACATCAGGCCCTTAGAGATTATAGTATGTTGCTTGCAAAGCTTGTTAATAATGTCAGTGTCACCGCTTATAAGATCAAAGGAATATTTCTTATATTGACACTGAGAAAATGAACCCTGCATTTGACTGTCAACACTGATTACGTCCAGCTGAGCTTCAGTTACTATTTAGATTGCTGTACATTGATTTCCTTTTGAGGGAAGGTGTCAGTGCCTGCACTGCCTTGATAGACCTGCATGGCTGGAGTTTCTTTCTTTGCATGTTTTCACTGGTTCTGTTTAACATAGCATTCTAAACAGTACATGTGAAGTGTGCACAGTAATTTTCTGCATGCACAGAATGAATGGATATCTTATTCAGTTTGCTGTAATGTGCAATTAGCAGAGCATACTATGCTGGGCACTGTATCCCACAATGCAATGTGCTCTACCTGACAATCCATTTCCAGCAAGGAGGTCAATATAATATCCAGACCCACCAACAATAATAGTGCAGGTAGTATTAATACAATATCCAGATGCAGGTATGCATTAAAACCGTTTAATGCACAGCTAGTTCCAAGTCAGTTAATCAATCGTCCATATGATGCCTGCTTTATTGATCACACACACACACACACACACACACACCAACACACCACCACACCCAAACAACACACACACACAACACACACACACCACACACACAGAGTTTTGTTTTATGGTTTTATGGGACTCTCTATAGGCGTAATGGTTTTTATACTGTAAAAACAGTATTTTCTATCCCCTAACCCAACCCTACCCCTAAACCTACCCCTTACAGGAAACTTTCTGCATTTTTAGATTTTCAAAAAAACTCATTCTGAGTTATTTATAAGCCTATATAACTCATTCAAATAAATGTGATCTTACTGCACTATTTCATCTCAGTGTCTGATTTGAAGCGGCAGAATGCTAGAGCTAATGTGCCGTAACTGACGAAAATAACACAGATTATTCTCTGACAGCACTTATATACATTATATATATAGAGTGGGTACGGAAAGTATTCAGACCTCCTTAATTTTTTCACTCTTTGTTATAATGCAGCCATTTGCTAAAATCATTTAAGTTTTTTTTTTTTTCCTCATTAATTTACACACAGCACCCCATATTGACAGAAAAACACAGAATTGTTGACATTTTTGCAGATTTATTAAAAAAGAAAAACTGAAATATCACATGGTCCTAAGTATTCAGACCCTTTGCTGTGACACTCATATATTAACCTCAGGTGCTGTCCATTTCTTTCTGATATCCTTGAGATGGTTCTACACCTTCATTTGAGTCCGGCTGTGGTTGATTATACTGATTGGACTTGATTAGGAAAGCGACACACCTGTCTATATAAGACCTTACAGCTCACGGTGCATGTCAGAGCAAATGAGAATCGTGAGGTTAAAGGAACTGCCTGAAGAGTTCAGAGACAGAATTGTTGCAAGGCACAGATCTGGCCAAGGTTACAAAAAATTTTCTGCTGCACTTAAAGTTCCTAAGAGCACAGTGGCCTCCATAATCCTTAAATGGAAGACGTTTGGGACGACCAGAACCCTTCCTAGAGCTGGCCGTCCAGCCAACCTGAGCTATCGGGGGAGGGAAGAGCCTTGGTGAGAGAGGTAAAGAAGACCCCAAAGATCACTGTGGCTGAGCCCCAGAGATGCAGTCGGGAGATGGGAGAAAGTTGTAGAAGGTCAACCATCACTGCAGCCCTCCACCATTCGGGCCTTTATGGCAGAGTGGCCCGACGGAAAACTCTCCTCAGTGCAAGACACATGAAAGCCCCGCATGGAGGACTCCAAGATGGTGAGAAATAAGTTTCTCTGGTCTGATGAGGCCAATATATAACTTTTTGGCCTTAATTCTAAGCTGTATGTGTGGAGAAAACCAGGCACTGCTCATCACCTTGTCCAATACAGTCCCAACAGTGAAGTTTGGTGGTGGCAGCATCATGCTGTGGGGTGTTTTTCAGCTGCAGGGACAGGACGACTGGTTGCAATGGTTGAAAGATGAATGCGGCCAAGTACAGTGATATCCTGGACGAAAACCTTCTCCAGAGTGCTCAGGGACCTCAGACTGGGCCGAAGGTTTACCTTCGAACAAGACAATGACCCTAAGCACACTGCTAAAATAACGAAGGAGTGGCTTCAACAACAACTCTGTGACTGTTCTTGAATGGCCAGCCAGAGCCCTGACTTAAACCCAATTTAGCATCTCTGGAGAGACCTAAAAATGCTGTCCACCAACGTTTACCATCCAACCTGACAGAGAACTGGAGAGGATCTGCAAGGAGGAATGGCAGAGGTTCCCCAAATCCAGGTGTGAAAAACTTGTAGCATCTTTCCCAAAAAGACTCATGGCGGTATTAGATCAAAAGGGTGCTTCTACTAAATACTGAGCAAACTTTAGTGTCTGAATACTTAAGACCATGTTATATTTCAGTTTTTCTTTTTTTAATAAATCTGCAAAATGTCAACAATTCTGTGTTTTTCTGTCAATTTGGGGTGCTGTGTGTACTTTAATGAGGGAAAAAAATTAACTTAACTGATTTTAGCAAATGGCTGAAATATAAAAAAGAGAGAAAAATATAAGGGGGTCTGAATACTTTCCGTACCCACTGTAATTATATAAGAAAATAACTTGATAGTTCCGGTCCTTGGTTCTGATTGGCTGAGCCGTGTTCGAAGCTGTTGTAAGTTACTCTACAAACATACACCTTTGCTTACGTCTGTGTGTTGCTCGGCAGCCACTTTGCTGCAACCACAACTGATTCTGAGGAGCTACATTGTTTGGTGGAAGAATAATGTTTTTATTAATATCATTACATTTTATTTGCTTTGTTTTATTTTGTGAAACCTTGCTACATATATGGAATAAACGTTTTATAAAAGCAATAAGCCCCGTGAACCCGTGGTTTACAGTGAATTTATAACAGCTAAGTGGGGATTAGGCACTCCGCTTCACGTATATACAGTATATGATGTATATATATAAACATGAATAGGATTTTTATAGCAGATAAACTGTACTGCTGCACTGAGAGAGACCTGAACAGAAAAAGTGCTGAAGGCTGCATCCGGATTCATGAGAGTGAATATTTCATTATAAGACAGGCTTGTTTTCATTCTTCAAAGGTATGGTATATCATTCTTTGGATGATACAGTATTTTCTTTTATCTAAGCATAAAATTTGAGTGGAGAAGCAAGTCATTCTTTGGCTGATTTCTCTTGAAAAGTCTAAACACTGTGGCTCTGTGGAGCTATCAAAACATTGATGTATCGGACACAGCGAAACTGCCTCAACCAACGCTGATTATTCAGTGAATTGTAACTGTTACTTCACTGCATTGCAAGCATTAGAATATGTAGTTATTTTTGCCATTCCAAAATACAGAAATTACACACTTTATTTTTAATCAGTAATGTCAGACCATGATTACTGTCTGTATCCGGGTCAATATTGTGATTGCAGATTGAAACAATCTAAATGTTGCTCTTATTTGTTCTGTGCATCCTGAATTGGGGCATCATTTGCACATGATGTTTGATATTCATGAAGAAATATAGTTAGACGATGCATGAGTGACATTCTTACATGTCTTTACGACATTAATCATGGTGGATAAATATGAAAATCTGAAAGTTTGACATGCATGCAGTAGCACTAATTTAGGCATTAGGTCAACATTTTCTTTTTTTTGTCTGAAAACATTTACTTTTCACAGTACACGACAGTCAACATTTTATACTTGTATAAGCACAGTAGCCAGACAGGGTTTCATTCAATTAAATCACAATATTTTCCAAATTGCCAGGCCAAAATCCAAAATTAATGACATGAATAGCATGTCTTTTATCTTATAACTGAATGGTTGAGTGACTCTCGACTCTACTGTGCACTGTTTGGATATTATAATGAGACCACGGTCTCACAGCTTTTTTGTTTTTTATTACTGAAATTTTAAAAAGGTAGAAAAATCTGAGATTAAAAAAAAACTTTATCCTTGGATAAGAAAAGAGGACATGAATGGAATGTTTTTAAATTCCTGAAGGTCCATTTTCATAACGTGTCTTAGACTGAGATTTAAAGGGAAATGTAATTAAAACGAGACTGGGCTATATTTGTAGGAATATTGGAATGTATGGCCATTAAAGGAACAGGTCTGCCAAAAATTAAAATTCTATCATTTATTACCCTAGTGAAAAATAAATATACTAAAATGTACAGTATTTAAAATACAATTACTTCATGCTAAGTATACTACAAATGAATTTACATGTTTATGTACTTTAAAAAATACACTGGAATTGTATGTTTAGTATACTAAACTGGTATACTTAAAGTCTGCTAAATTGGAACAGCTAATTTTGTGCTTAATGCACTTTAATTGTACAGAAGTAGTGCTGACGTCCAACTAAAGATATACTGAAGTGGAACTACTGCCCCCCCCCAAAAGGATACTTCAGGTACACTTTAAATATCTTGCTTTTAAAGACTGATATTATTCAAAGATCATACAGTCCTCATCAATAATGACATTAAAACACATTTAAGGCTTAATATTAAGAAATGCATTGCGTTGTGCACAAGTCGTAATCCAAATATAGTTTAATTATCATTTTTATCTCAGTAAGTCTTGAGCGATATGTCAGTAAATATGATAATAGATTTGAACTATATTTAGTATGAAATAAATGTATTTTAAATGTATTACTTTTTTAATAGGGTAACCCTCATGTTGTCCAACGTTTCTTTCTTCTGTTAATATAAAAGAAGATATTTTGAAGAAGGTTGATAACCAAACAGCTGAAGGTAGCCATTGACTATGGAAGTCAATGGCTACTGTCGACTGTTTGGTTACCCAAGTTCTTCAAATATAAAAAAAGAGTGGTAACACTTTAGTTTAGGGATCAATTCTCACTATTAACTAGTTGATCTATTAAAGATCTATTAAAATATGTTTAGATATCGCATTATAACAGCAGAAAGAGCTGTCCAAGCTGAATGCAAAAGAAAAACACATCACATCATGTTCTAAAGAATGGCAGAAAAATCCAGGTTCATCAATAACATCACACTTTTTCAACTTCAATTAATGTGTAATGTTGCTGTTTAAGCATAAAAAAAATCTGCAAGGTTACAAGGCTCAAGGTCCACTCTAAAACAAGATATTCTCTTTAACAGAAAACACTTTTCAAGAATTACAACAAACAGCGTTTTGCCAATCACAAAACACATGGCCAGCTAACCAATCAGAGCACATTTCATATTTTGGAAGGAGGGGCTTCATCATAACAGTAACTAAACAGTGTGTTTGAGACAGAATGGGAAGAGAGGTGCTGCAATAATGTCAAATATGTAAAATGTGATTTTGGAAAAATTCAAGCATGCAAAATGTACTCGGTTACAAACATAACCTCGTTTCCCTGAGATACGGGAACAAGTACTGCGTCGCTAAGACGCTATGGGAAAAAGTCATTTTGCTCCTGAACTGAAGCCTTTTTTCAATAACGCAGTGTAACTGCACGGCCATTGGTTCGTGCAGTACACTTTAAAAACAAACCAATGGCTCAGCAACGGTGCTGAACGAACCTATGGCCACGAAGCCCTCCAAAGCCTGCCAGAATGGCTAGCAACGCAGCACTCGTTCCCGTATCTCAGGAAACCGAGGTTACGTTTATAACAGAGTACATTCCCTATCGATTCTTCACTCGTACTGCGTCTGCTAAGACGCTATGGGAACTAGTACAACCACGCCGTGCCATGGCAGAGGAATGACAACATGTGTAACCTTGCCCTAGGCACCTCAGGGCCCAAGGGGACAAGAATAGTAAACACCTCCCAAGGCGAACGGGCTAAGCTCACAGAGGTCACGCCTGGCCTGAGTGATCATTCCAGAAGACTTGCACAGCCTATGAGGGCCGAGAGCGCACAAGTAAATCCTCTGATGGGTTTGAGCATGTTACGGCCAAACTCCTGCTGAGAGCGGTACTGCGTAAACAGGTGCGTTCCAGTTATGCTGAAAGAACCCTAGCCTGCAAGGCAGGGACGTCCAGGTTCTCAACTAGAGATCGCTCGCGCTGGCAGAGGGAAGCTGGTCAGGCTGGGTGAAGAGGACGCGACTTGAGCCGACATTAGCCCACTCGCATTCGAGCGCTGAGATCCTTTGCCCCACTGTTTTTTTCTCACAGGCTCCTGGGAGGAAGAAAACGGGAGGACGCAAGGGGTGGAGTAACTTTCTGAAAAGAAAGCTATCCGCGAGGGCAGAGAGGCGAGACTCGTGTTCTCACAGTGGGAACAATCCATCTCGGTGAGCGCGGATTCCGTGTGGGATTTCCCCAAGCAGGAAATGCACTCACGGTGGCCGTGCAGGGGAGACCTGCACGTACCGCAATAACGGCGCAGCATTTGAAACAACGCCGCGAAAATTTGCTCTTAGAAATTTGCTCTTTATAAGGCTCGCTGGATGGTGGAGCGGCACTGAAGGCGGCGAATCAGCCGAGCAGAGACTCTTCATTCAGCGGAGATCAGTGTAGAACGTTGTTGCTGAAGGAGAAGAAATCTGAATCCTATGGCAAAGTGCCCACTTATATAGCCAGATGGCCCCGCCCATTCTGGTGGACTTTGGCAGACTTTGTGGCCATAGGTTCTTGCAGCACCGCTGCCGAGCCATTGGTTCATTTTTAAAGTGTACTGCATGAACCAATGGCTGTGCACTTACACTGCGTTATTGAAAAAGGCTTCAGTTCAGGAGAAAAATTACTTTTTCCCATAACTTCTTAGAAGACGCAGTACGAGTGAAGTTTCGATAGGGAACCTATTCTAGCGCAGCCCAAAAAACAAATCAAGGCTTTGAAAAAGGGCATAATAAGACACCTTTAAAGAAAAAAATATAGCCCATAATGTGATCTATTTCTAAGTAAAACAGGACATTTATCTGCAAGAAAACAAATGCGGAGCAGGACTTGATTATATTCATCAAGGAACTGATTGGATTGAAAAAATAAAGTGGGCATCACATATCAGAACAGAGCCAGATGTTTTGAGGAAGGTCTTGTAAATGCTCAAAGTAGGCCATCACCCCTGCTGCTGGATGCTGTAACTACACCATCACCAGACAACAGACAGTAGACAGTAAGGGATCAGTAAAGAAAACCATCCTCCTACAGTAGTTCCACCAGCTTCCTCCTTTCTCCTCAAGTAGCACAGACAGACTAGACGTGCATGTGAATCATCCAAAATAAATAGCAGTCAGCCAACCAAAATTGTCTGCTTCACAGTGACAACCATAGTCTCCTTCACAGCATCCTTTCCAGCCTTGTTTTTCCAGGCTGGGGATTTCTGACGCCTAAATCTCTGACCCCATTGAGTGGCAGCATCTGTAACCGTAATATTCTATCCATCAATATTTTCTCTTTTCTCAAGTATGGAGGTAAAGGGAAGTCATATTTTGGGCACTGAAAGGGTGTACAGAGGAAAGACATGTATGGTTACGCACAGTAAACAACCACAAATGGAACATTTTGCCACAAGCAAATATGGATAGACACAACTTGTTTGGTGTTCTAGATGGGGGAATATAGAATATTCCAGAATCCAATCCAAACAGCTGAGGATAGAAGCCCAAGATATAAATTTGCTCAGTATTGACGTAACGTTATGCAGAAGTTAGTGAGAAACAGGACACAACGAACACATTTCATCAAATCTACATTTAACAAAATAGCAAATAGAGCAACATTTAGGGTAAGATTTATGCCCTCCTTTTAAAATGTAACATTTTATTAGAGGTTTAGCATGTGCAGGATGATGATGCATCAGACAATGTGTTATTATAGGAAATAAACTGAAACATTTGCTAATTTAGTTGTCATGGCACAAACTATAAGAGTCCAACTTACTACTGGGGTCTAAAATAGTTTTGACAAATAATTGAATAATTGATTGACCACGTAAATCCCAATGAAAAGAGATTCATCTGGAAGGTACATTTATTCTGTGACTTATATACAGGCATATGAACATAAACATATTTAATTGTCCATAATTTATTTTAGGATAAGTCTTAATAGCAACTGAATGATTTTATTCAATTACAGGTTTTAATGAATAGTGAAGATGCCTGAAATGTAGATCTAACTCAAGGAATTATTGAATATTATTTTGTAATATCAGTAGTAACAACATGCCACTCTGGGCCAATATTGAGGGTAATCTTTTCATTTAATTATTATTATTATTTTTTTTACTCCACAAATCTAAAAACATTTATGTGTCCACAGATCCCTCATTAATAACAAGTACACATACAAAAAATCAACTAAAAATGGAAAACATTTTAAGCGTTTTAGCCATTCATTTACACAGCAATGGCATTTTGGGGGCCTAAAAATGCTAAATTTTGAAAAGGGGTTTCAAAGTCTTAGAAAATGGTACATTATATGGATGTTATCGCCTCTGTGTAAATGACAAAAACATGAATTTGTGAAAACAGTGACATTGTGCGCATACATATTACTTGTTTAGTTTATAGGTATGTGCACAGGCATGTAGTATTTCTTTACAAAGTGGCATCGCCAGCTACGGGCCTTGGCATAATACAGCGTCTTTAGTTGTTTTCACAGATCTGTGTGAATGGGTGTGTTAGGTTTTGATAATGTTGTCGCCTGTGCGTGAAACTTTTCAAAAACGCAACGGAAAAACATTTTCCATTTTTAGTACTGTACATCTTTGTTGTGTAAACATACCCTAAATCTCACAAATGAGTTGTTGACATAGTATTTTGTGTCATCTATGACCAAGAGAAAAAAATTAAGGTTTCTTTCCCCATCTTACCTTAATCATACATAATCTTGATTTTGACACAACTCACAATATAAGAGTTTAAAGACTTCTTTAAGCAAGCTAATATGTCATGGTTGCTTAAACCAAATGTGGTTTTATCTCATGTTTACTTTTGTCAACACTATCGATTTACTGCATAGTACATTATTTTCAAACGCGATAAACCATTAACTTT
This sequence comes from Sinocyclocheilus anophthalmus, assembly GCA_018155175.1. NCBI lineage: Eukaryota > Metazoa > Chordata > Actinopteri > Cypriniformes > Cyprinidae > Sinocyclocheilus > Sinocyclocheilus anophthalmus. Next base: position 213,931 of record JADLZN010010742.1, read on the forward strand.
TAGGGTTATTCTTTAGTATAAGGACCAATTAACTAGTTGCTTATTAGCATGCCTATTATTAACATGTTTATATGTTGTTTATTAGTACAAATAAAGCACATATTCTGCATGACCATATTCTACATCTCTAATCCTACCCAATAACTAAACTTAACAACTACCATACTAACTATTAATAAGCAGAAAATTAGGAGTTTATTGTGGTAAAAGTCATAGTTAATGGTTTGTTAATGGCGAGAATTGGACCTTAAAATAAAGTGAACACTCCTAACTTGCTGCATATTAATAGTTAGTAAGATAGTTGTTAAATTTAGGTATGGGGTGGATTAAGGGATCTAATACTGTAAAGCCACTTTGACACAATCTGCATTGTAAAAAGCGCTATATAAATAATGGTGACTTGACTTGATCTAAAAAATGTTCATAGGACATTAATATGTGCTTTATAATTACTAATAAACAGCCAATATGCCACTTATATGCATGCTAATAAGTAGTTAATAGTGAGAATTGGTCCTTTACATAAACTAATAAAACATTACCAGATTCAAGTTCATGAAACATGCAAGAATCCATATAATATCACTTCACAGAAATGTTACCACAGGCCCATTTTTCCTAATGTTCTGCTCTTGTTTCCCAATTACTAAACGTCAAATTTGCAGTTTGTGAATTCACCCCTTGTCTGTCTCCTAGATTTTATATTTTGAAGGAGTCATTACAAATATCATTGGCTGTATCAGGGTGTGACTGGTCACCTGGGTTGGTCTGTCAAAACAAAAAGGCCAGAGCTAATGAAAACAAGATGCTTTGTCGAGATACACGGTTTCTGCGAGTGGCTTTATGTTACGGGGTCAGTCGAGTCCGACCTCATTTACTACATGTCAACTGCTGCTTCCTCAAGAGAGTAACAAGCAAACGCTCTCGTCGATGGCATTCCTGAGCCTAATTCAATCGGATGTATACCATCCTGGTGCCATTCATAGCTGGCTTACATTACTCAAATAATATTAAATTGAAGCAGAACACAATGCAGGTCCTGCAGAGATACAGAAATAAGTCATTGGCTGCGAGGTGTTCCTCAATTACGCTAAACAGACCTCCGATTGTGAGGCCAATGAGGCTGGCAAACAACACACAATAACTGGCAGGATACTGATCGTCTTTACCGCTCTATCAAGATACTGAGCATAATTCGGGATTAAGCTTTCCCCAGAGGCGGATCACAAGTAATTAGACTGCGCCTCACAATTATTTCTGAAAACCGTTCCCTCTTCACTGGCTTGACTCTCAGCCACCAAAGTAAACAGTAGAGTCAAGGGGGAAGCTAAGATATTCGAATTTATAGCATTTCATTCAAAACAGTCTTCTTTTTGTTAAACAGTGCTGGAGGCAGTCCAGGAAGAAAACGAGAAAAATACACAGGGTATAAATACATGAGGTTTTTGCACACCCTGTGTTTGAATGACACCGTGCATTTCTGTCTCAAAAAACGAATGTGTCTTTTCAAGGAAATACCTCAACTAATATTGAGTTTACTGTATTTAGGCTTCAGGGAGTAGAGGTTCCAGCTTGGCACTGTGTCACTTCATGATTTTATGAATAGGCTGCTGACTCCGCTTGACTGGTTAATATGAACACAAATATAGTTTCTGCAGATCTGTATGCTGTCATACCTCATTAAGTTAATATTTATAGCAGTATTTACTCAGTGGTATCATACAAGTAATAATGTGTGATGGTAACGTGTTGTAGAGGTATAGTTGAGGTGTGGCTCTAAATGCAGCTCGTTTATGAATGAAAATCAAATTTCCCGAAGTTCCAGGACCAAAAACCACAGCATCACGGTATACTAGTCAAATCAAACGTTTAAGACACGATACAATAAGAACCGGCAGATACTCGTGACGGGTGTTAGGTTTCTCCCATCACTACAAGGCACAACTGAAACACAGGCTATAGCCTGATATTAACAGTAAGGGAGGAAGTAAACAAGACACAGGTGAACATAACCAAGGAAACTGATCAAACACTCCTTACCAATACAACAATGGAACAAAATGTGAATTAAGAGTTCTTGAAAATGTAAGCATAAGAGTCCTTAGGAAACACAGGGACAGAAGAAACTTGACAGTAATCACTTTAATAGTTTTAAACATCTTTAATGAATGTATGTTTAATTCAAAATATTAAGTACATATCTTGTGAATTTTCTAAACTTTGCTAATGTAAAATTGCACTGAAAGAAAAAAAGTGAACTTTTAACAAGATATGAAAACCTATGTAGAATTAAAATGATTGGAAATATGTTTAAAAAGAGTAAAAACCATTTAAACAATCATGTTTGGATTTAAAAATGTTGCCTAAAGTGCAAATATTTAGTGGGAAGCATCCTACAGACTATTGGTCATTTTTAACAAATGAAAAACAATGTACTGTTTTGTTGAAAAGTGCGAGGAAAATTGTCTTGCAATGTGATATGCTACACTCCATCTAAAACTATTTTAAGCATTTTGCAACAATTCTTTTATAATTACTATGCATGCAATTTCTTTAACAGACTGGATTATTTGTACTTTTACAAAATAATTTGTCACTCCACAGGATCACTGACATGAATTAGTGAGGGGACAAAAAGGATGAAAAATACTGCAAAACAGTAACTATTTATTTTTACCTAAATAAACTTGCAATTTGCTGCTTATTGATATTAAGGCAGTTGTTGTAGTTGTTAAGTTTAGGTATTGGGTAGGGTTAAATGATCTAGAATCTAGTCATGCAAAATAAGGCATTTAATATGTGCTTTACAATTACTAATAAACAGGCAATATGCTAGTAATATGCAAATTCTGTAGCGACTAGTATTCCCTAGTCTAAAGTGATTTTGTATTTCCCTATTTACTGTATGTCCATATACATATTCTTATATGTATTATGCTAAAAGTGATATTGATGAAAAAAATTAAAAAAGTCAACGGACATGTTATGTGTCAACTACCCACATGCTGATTTATATTAGGTTATCCTCACAAAAATGTACCATGGTAACCACAGTTTCCACCAATATAATATAACTGCTACAGCGACAACAAAACTGTGGTAAGGAAAGAAAGAAAAAAAATAAATAAATAAAAAATACTTATTATGGTTTTATAGTAGTAAAATGTTTTTGAAGGAAATGTGAGGGTACTTGCCCATGTAAAAGTTGCCCTGGCATAATATGTTCTAATGGTTGCTTGCTGGCTCTAATAAAAAGTGCACATCCAACATACAATAATAATATTCTAGGTTATAGATTCCCATGTCCCTCTTTCAGCTTACCAGCTTACCTCTCTTGAACAAGCTGCACTTATCGTATTTGTGTAGAAACTATGATTTCTACAGCACCTTTGTGGGAGTAGTGACAGTGTGAAGCATCAGAGCATCAAATTTTAAATAAAAATGCATAATTCCAGGATCTGGAAATCATAATGTTTTAATGCTGGAGGTGCCGCACATTTCAGTACATTTCCCAGTGTCAGTAACCATTTCTGTGCAGCGGAGATGGTTTTAGACTATAGCTCTTTGTAACAGACATGGCAGCACTGTTCACGTTAGCCACACCAAACCAAGCAGTGGTCAAGCTTTTGCATCACCACTACGGTCAAACACAGTTAGGTTCCAAGATGTTTTGTTTGTCATCATTTCTGAGAAGCAAACTATGTACACAATATTTGCGGCCTTCAGTTTTTGGCAGTAATGAAGCAGATATTTGCTGCTGAGTTGACTTTACTGTGGTCATTGGCAATTTTTGTTCAAGCTTTCCCAGAACAATTGAAAGAAAACAATCAGACAGAGAGTCATGAGACATATTATTTTATGTTCTGAACTGAAAATTATAGTTTAAAAAAAAATCCCTTGCACAATAGAAGTGGTCCTTGAGGTCCACTCAGTGAAACCATTCATTTATGTGTACCTAATCTTCAGACCAAGTCTGCAAAAATGCAAGCATGCTATCTGCTTTTAAATTGCAAAACAATCTCAGTTCTCTACAATATACATCACTCATAACTCACAGTTATTGTGTTTCATGTGCAACAATGCTAATTTGTTCACTTAGAAATTTAGAGCTTGAGCATTATGAATAGGATTCAGGTTGGCTTTCTTGGACTGGACGACAATTGGACACAGAGTAAAAAGAAAAAGAGTGACAATTAGAGACAAAGAGAAGTGGGACAAGAAGAGAACAAAGGTGTTGTCAACCATAATTTGAGTTTTTAAGGAGACTGGGCACAGAATCCAGCTTAACCTAAGCTCCTACACGCTAGTCAGTGTCATCCCAAAATGAGAACAGGTAAGTAAACTTATCTTCTATCTCACGCTAGTGTATATACAGTACTGCAGCACTAACAGCACTGCTGAAACATTTCATTGCATACTGTAAGAAATCTTGCACCCTAACCATTCATCATGTTTTTGCCGAATTGCAAGATGATCCTTCACTGGAGGAAGAAAACAATTGTTCACAGCAGAGCAGGAGCAACACATGCTAAATATGGTCATAGCAAACAACAGCTTGACAACTACATCAACAAATCATCACTGACAACACAACAGAGGGATGGACTAGATCCGTCCAGGTGTGTTGCCATCTGGGACAAAGTAAGTTGTTCTGGTTTTATTCAATTGGGTCATTGATGCGCAATCTGCCACTATAATATCCATATTTTTCATTTCAAGAAGTCGGCATGTGGAATGCAATGAAAATTATTTTAAAAAGAATAATTTCTTGCATTTCTGTTTATAGTGTAAAAATATACTGGACATGCATGTATATACAGTATTTGTGCACATACATGTACGTGTGAATGATGTGAACAATCTCCTATTCACTCCACTTCATACAGAACATGCAAAAGACACAAGACAGTAGTGTTTTACATGCATCACATCCATGTAATACATATATGCAGGTTTTATTATGGTTATTCATGGTTAACAAGATTTATTTGTAATCACACTACTATTTAGCTGAAAAACAAATCAACAGATCAATTCTAACCTGTCAAAAAAATAAGAATTTACCAAAAATACAGGCTGCAGAACATGACGTATGAAGATCAGGAAGATTATCATTATAAGCTGTGAATAGACAGACCAAAGGAATAATTATGTGGGAGTGGGATAGAAAAAAATGCAGTACTGTGCAGACCTCTATAGAAAAGTCTACATGAAGTGCATAAGCTGTTATGAGTTCAGTGCCATTGGCAAAAAAAAAAAAAAGGTTTAATACAATAATGTAGTGATGCATGAAGGACTGCTCACAAAGATGTCATTTTCAAAAGGAAGCGGTACAAATATGACAGATAAAGTCAAAGCAAAACTCCTTAGCCAGTAAAAATGACAGTATTAACAAAATTGCATCCTGTGATCGGTGTACAACAAAAAGATCAACAGTGTGTGGACATAAGTCCTGTGTCCTCCTGCAAAGAACTATGTTTTCAATTTCATAAAACACTTTTTGCAAAACACAACACACAATTCTCTATGTAACACACAAAACTCTAACAGGAATTACTATTATGGCAAAGGTGTTTGAAAATGTTTGCTTTTGAGATGTGTTTGTGATATTTTGAATGCAGTGCTTCATTTTGCAAGAGATGTGAGGCATTTTGCATTTTGTGTGTGCAATTCTTGGATTTGTGTGTAAAGTTTTGAAAAAAAGAGGCAAAGTTTTGAAAATGTGTGTCAAAGCAGTTGAAAAAAAACCTGTAAGAAAAACTGTAATAACTAGACTGAAAAGTTTGAAAGACAAATTTATGCTGGCTTAAAGTCTTGTTTAAAATCGTAAATGGTTTGGTCAGTTAGATGTTCTAAATGTTTGCTAAAGTGTTGCTAGTTGGTTGCTAGGATATTCTGGGTGGTTGCTAGGCTCTTGCTATGCAGTTGCTGGGGTGTTATGATTGTTAGAGTTGGTTCTGGGTGATTACAGACATTCCCATAAAGTTTTTATTTGGTGTCTTGATGTGCCAGATGGATATTTGAAATGTTGTTATTTATTTGTATTGAAACAGTTAGATAATTACGTAAGGTATACAATATTTGGGAACACAACTGGTATGTAGACATAAATCCCCAACAAAACTATGATGGTGGGCTTGCTTGGTGTTGCCACCCCTCATAGGACCCAGCAACCCCTTTGCCCCATTAAAATTAATTTTCTAGATCCGCCCCAGGAGGGTCAGGAAATTGACATGAGGTAAGGATATAATCGCAGCACAACAGAAATAAAAAAAAAAAAAAAAAACACATCAAGACAATACTGGACTAAAGCCAACGGCAACATAGTCGTTAAAGGGGTCATGTGATGTTGCTAAAAAGAACATTATTTGTGTATTTGGTGTAATGAAATGTGTTTGAGCGGTTTAAGGTTAAAAAAACACATTATTTTCCATACTGTACATAATTTTTTCTCCTCAATGCCCCGCCTTTCTGAAACAAGTCGATTTTTACAAAACTCATCGGTCTGAAAAAGCAAGGTATGCTGTGATTGGCCAACTATCCAGTGCATTGTGATTGGCCGCATACTCAAGCGTGGGACGGAAATGGTACACCCACACCATATTGTTTTTTTTTTTTTTTTTCTTTTTTTTTTTTTTTTCTGGATGCCCTGTCCGGACGAAGCGAGTGAGACAAAAAACAATAAACCCCATTATGAACGAGGCATTTGTTGCATGCAGTGGGGGACATAATTACGGATTATAATGACTGATACTGTCTTTTTACACGTTGCGTTGAATCGCACCGCGTAAACATAAAACCATATCTGCACTTGTGATCGGAGAAATGACAAACAACAAAAGCTACTCTACACTGCCCAGAACTCGTGTTTGAATCGTCAGGTAAATTCTTTAAATATGAAAACTTACTTACAGTCTGTGAGTCTGCACAGCCGGCATTGTAGTCTACTCTACCAGGATCAGGAACAGTCCTCCATAAAATGTGCTGCACAATGAATATTTGGGTTGAAGTGTTCTGTAACAGTGTTATAAATACAACTTAACCAATGATTTCTACTTGTGTCCATTTTTGGAAGGCCAAACAAAAGTAGTTTCGCTTTCACAACAAAACACAGTGTCACACACGGCGGGGCTAGAGTGAACGGCGGCGGGCGGGCTTGATTGAGTAGAGGTGGGCGGGCTTGAGAACGGCACGGCCGGCGGGCTTGCAGCAACCACATGTGACGACCCCGGGCTGTACTCCGCTTCGTCCACGGTGAAAGCCAAACCGGCGATCCACAGCGCGAAGTTGATATTTCCTCAGCGACCAGCACGGATCAGGTCTAGGCATGACAAAGCGGATATCGTCTCTTTTGGAAGGCCAAACAAAGTAGTTTCGCTTTTCACAAGAAGCACACAGTGCCTTCACGACATGGTGGCGGCAACAACAATACTACAGCGAGAATAAAAGTTACGCCTTTTCTTTGCGTGAACAATTGGCGAGTAGACATGTGGGTGTACGGTCGGGATGTGTGGTAGGCAGGCCGGAGACGAGGACAACAGATTCCAATACTGACTTTTAAGTCAGACACAACAAGGAGGTACAGGGTAGTGAACACACACACTCGGGGTACATTCACAATAACCGGCACTCAAGCTCAAAACAGACAGGAACAATAAATGGTGCTAATTACGTGGCAGACAGGGAGCACCATGACGGTGATAAACTAATGATTAGACGCGATAAACCAACAAAGGGGAAGAAAAAACACAACAAACCAGTCCACAGGGCGCGTTAATTACTCCCCCCCTCCGGAAGGTGCGTCCCTCGCACGTAGAAACCGAGGAGGGGTGGGAGCGGACTAGGAGGAGGACGTCCAACTGCGGCGGAGCAGGTGGTGGAGGAGCCGAGGCGGAGACTGCGAGACTCCGGAGGCCATGGCGGAACAGGGGACTCAGGAGGCCATGGCAGATCAGGCAGTCCAGGAGACCATGGCGGATCAGGGGACTCAGGAGGCCATGGCGGAACAGGGGGCTCAGGAGGCCATGGCGGAACAGGGGGCTTGGGTTGCCATGGCGGAGTCGGGGACTCGGGAGGTCATGGCGGAACAGGGGACTCGGGTTGCCATGGCAGAACAGGGGGCTCAGGTTGCCATTGTGGAGCCGGGGACTTGGGAGGCCATGGCGGAACAGGGGGCTCAGGAGGCCATGGCGGAACAGGGGACTCAGGTTGCCATGGCGGATCAGGGGGCTCAGGAGGCCATGGCGGAACAGGGGGCTCAGGTTGCCATGGCAGAGCCGGGGACTCGGGAGGCCATGGCTGCAGAGGCGGAATCAGGGTTGCCCCCCACCCCCCCCCCCCCTGGTGGATCAGGGGGCTCAGGAGGCCATGTCGGAACAGGGGGCTCAGGTTGCCATGGCGGAGCAGGGGATCAGGAGCCCTCCGTGGGCTTAACTCGGGAACAGGAGCCCTCACTGGGATATACTCGGGAACAGGAGCCCTCCGTGGGCTGAACTCGGGAACAGGAGCCCTCCGTGGGCTTAACTCGGGAACAGGAGCCCTCCGTGGGCTTAACTCGGGAACAGGAGCCCTCCGTGGGCTTAACTGGGGTTCAGGGTAGCGCTTACGTGGCGCTGGCACTGGAGGGTGCTCTGGAGGAGCAGGCACAGCAAAACGCTTTCAAGGAGCTGGCACTGGAGTGAGTCTTGGGGCTGGAGCCGACACTGGAGCGAGCTCTGGAAGGCGCTTACGAGGAGCGGGCACTGGGGGGGCGCTCTGGAAGGCGCTTACGAGGAGCGGGCACTGGGGATGGAACCGACACTGGGGTGAGGATAGGAGCAGTGAACTCCAGGGGCAGCGCCATGTTCAGCAATGCTGAGAGGCCAGCGGCCGGCGGGCACACTGGAGCGAGCTCTGGGCTTGCCACATTATCGTCCTTCGGGCTTGCCACATTAACGTCCTTTGGGCTTGCCACATTAACGTCCTTCGGGCTTGCCACCTTAACGTCCTTCGGCCTTGCCACCTTAACGTCCTTCGGGTTTGAGTGAGCCGCGGACGGTGGCGGACTGGTTCTGGCTCGGGACCGGACACTCCCCAGGTCCACGGGGCGATGGTAGTTGGCCCCGAGCCAGAACAGCTGATCAAGAATGGCGTCCTCTAATGCCGTCACCGCTGCGAGCTTGCAGAACTCCCCGGCGTACTCGTAGAAGAGGAGATCCCGGTGGGATATGGCGAGGAAACGAGCAGCGATCTCCATGTTGTTGTTTTTTGGTCGGTTATTCTGTCACGGTCCGGATGTGTGGAGGCAGGCAGGACGATGAGGACAACAAGAATTCCAATACTGACTTTTAATGTAGACACAACAAGGCAGGTACAGGTAGGTGAAACACACTCGGGGTAACATTCACAATAACCGACACTCAAGCTCAAACAGACAAGAACTAATAAATGGTGGCTAATTATTGGCAGACAGGTGAGCACAATGACGGTGATTAATGAATGATTAGACGGGCTAAACCAACACAAGGGGAAGAAACCACAACAAACAGTCCACAGGGGCGTTACAGTGGGGGCGTGTTAGAACGAGCCGTTTTAGGTAGGCGTGGCTGACTTAACTTTTATAAAGACTATCTCTTTGGGATTGAGACTTTAGTTTTTGCAACTTAACAGATCTTCTTTATGCACCAAGAGCTTGTAACACTCCAAAGAGAAAGGAAAAATTGAAATCGCATGATATGACCCCTTTAATATACGGAATAGTGAAAACTAAACAAGAAACAGGTGTGCACAATTGGTAACTACAGAAGCACTGGGAACTGGAAACTCAGCCATTGGAAATATACACAATAAGATGAAAATGGAAACATTGGGAAACACAAACACAGATGATATGTGACAAATTTTTAGATGAACTAATCTAAAGCGAAAAGAACCAAATAATTTCTCTGTGAAACATGAAAAGAAAAACCACCTTAATACCATGGTAGTAAATAAAACAGCAGTAAATATTTACACATCTTACTATAAAAGGAGCTTATTATGGAAATGCTAGTGTATATTTGTTTTGGTATTTTGTACTTCTTTACAAATAAACTTTTCCTTCCTTGTTGTTGGCATGCTTTCAAAATATCCCCTTTTTTAAAGGAGAAGAAAGAGAGAGGGCAGTGATCTTGTAAATTATAGCCTTGCCATCGTGTTTTTAATGGCACGTCCACAATCTGGAAAAGACATGAATATGTTGCTTCTGACATATTGCACCATATGAATGTTCGAGCCGAGTGGCTTCCTGGACCTTCTGAAGCCTGTGAGTCAGTGCCACTCCTCCTCAACTGTGCAATTTGCATTTGATGATAAAAACCACAGGCCACAAGACTGGTTGTCCCTTGGAAATGCTTGCAAAACCACATTCTGACTTAGTGCAGCATTTAGTTCCCTAATTACAGTCTTGCATTGGCCAGATACGACTCAAGAACGGCAGCTGAATTTGGTATGGAAACATTGTGAGTTGTGCACTCATGGGCCAGAAGTGGCCTCTCCCTGCGTTTTTTTCCCCTGTAATTGAAAAAAATGAGTGTTTTTATCTATTATATAAGATCTTTTAATATACAGTATATTTTCTTGTTGAACACTGCCAACACAGCATTTTAATTTTCATCTAAAGCTTAAAAACTGGTTACATAAAGTGCAGAGTGGACACTAGGAGTTTTGCAATATCTTAATAGATATTTACACCGTGTCATTCATTTGTAACTGCCCAGACAGGGGGTGGATGTTTGTATGTAACGGAGGCCGAATGGTTGTCTGTGTGCCACCAGCTCAATCGTTTGCACACAGCTGTTAACCTGTATGTGGGCTCATTATAGCGATCTTAATGCAATGACAGAATAACCCCATCTAGGTTATGGATAAGAAGACATGTTTTTAATTCCCTTATGTGCTACCTATTTTTGGATACTACAGATGTTACGCTCTTAACTAAGATGCTAACAATGTGCTAACATAAGATAATGTTTGAGGGACTTTTATGGGTGCACGTGCACACACACACATTTTGCATGGTTTACATATATGCACAGATGGTTTTAATTTCTTTGCATGTTAAATTGTCTCCAAGCATGCCTGCCCAGCATATCAGTATAAACATATCTGAATTCTGTAACAATCTCATTGCTTTTTTTTTTGTACTGTTGACATATGAAGCAATTTCGTAGTTGGATGCTCTGATAATTATGACACGTAGTCTGAAATTGCACCAATTTTAGTTGTACCAAATAAAATGAAAGTAAAGGTGTCTTGATGCCAACAACAACAGTTTCTGTCTATGCATCACTTTTCAAGTAAAGAAGAGTTGAGCCGGTGAGCATTGAGCAAGACATCAGAGCATTTATTCTGAAATATTACAGGTGCATTGTAATGGGTTCATTAAATTTTCAAAGGCCTGAGGCAGGGGAGTGAACAGACAAATTAAAGGATTTTATGAAAGTAAATATGACTAAGGATAAGTCTGAAAGCCTTCCAAAGAGAGATATCCTGCAATAAATAGCATAAATGAATGATGACAAGTCTGGAGAGAAAAAAAGTGACCACCAAAAGGTCTGTAGCTTCAGCCAAAATCTCAGTTTATGCAATGTGACATTCAAATGGTAATACACACATAATAGTGGAAAGGGAAAATGTTTTATATGTATGAGCAAGTTTTGATGAAATATTACAAACAAAACAATTACTTGGAATATGGAATAATGTGCATCAGTTAATCACTCACAATAAGATCAGATACTGTATCAGCCTAGAGGCTAGTGTTATTAGCATAAGTTAGCATCTTCATTATCACATGCGAAGATGTTACTAGTTTTTGCAACCACCGCCGTTAATGCCCTAACAACTAATACAAGCCCAGAAGGCATGTTTTACAGTGTTTTCTGTGCTAATGTAATTAGCTGTAATATAAACATAGCCCGAGACCAAAACATGTACTCTAATAAAGCTCACTTCTGAACACTACTGTAGGATTTTAATGTCATTTGAAGGTCCCTAGCTGCAAACATATCTAAAATGCAGTGTGAAATTACACCAAAGCTTTGCTGTCACATCCTTTTAGTTGCACCTCTGGCATTCTAACAAATAGCCCCTGCCAATTGACATGAAGGCTGAAACTGCCATGCAGCAAATACTAGGAAACACCGCCTGATATCATTATGCAGCAGGAGAATGTCAAGCAAGTGTCAACCTAATTCATGCTGTTATCAAGGGATCTCCGCTGCCCTTTGGTCGCTCTATGGACGCTGTCAGACTGCTGCCTATACTCGTGAGTGTCAGAACTAAATGTGGCTCTGTGCTCGTGAAAAGCTTTTCAGTGTAAAATGTGATAAGAAGGGTTCTGAGGAGTGACTCTTTGCCACAGCTTGTCTATAGCCAGATACGACGACACTCAAAGATCTCAAAAAAATCTAAAAAAACTCACAATTTTAAGCAATATATTCTAATTCTATTTTACAATCTCACCACTCAAATCCATTTTTTTAAAGATGGTTAGATGATCCTGGCAAACACATTTAAAGAGATGATGCTCCTTAACTGGCCCATAAGTATAACACCCTACTCTGGGATGATCATCATAACATAACTAATTTTATTAGTTCAAACGTATTATGTTATATGATATATGAAAATATAAGAACGTTAGATTTCCAGTTTTGCATATATGCAGTACATTCAACATCTATTCAGAAAGATTAACTTCTATCTATGTCATTCTTAAGAGCAAGTTTCATAATATTTGCAACCTAGAAATAGTTATTTTAAGCAAAACATAAAGTGAGCAAAACATTTTATGCTAACATATGTTACAATGTGCTCCACCTACGGGGCATGTTGTCACATTTCACTTCCATTTTTTGAGGGTGAATAAAGAAAAAACATACATGCTGTAATTATGTAACATATTTGTACTAGACAAGTGTGAAATTACTGGGGATAAAAAAGTATATACTCTGAACCCCCTGTGGATTTACACAAATTGAGAGAGTCAAAAAGTATCAGGTTGTGCCCAGCGCTCCCCTACATTAACTCCAATAATTGTTCAATAGTTATGTTTCAGTTATGAGTCGATAAAGTGCACTTAAAACAAAACAACAACCTAATTGGTTAATAACTCACCCAAAAATTTAAATTCTATCATCATTTACACACCCTCAAGTTGTTCTAAATCTGTATGATTTTCTCTCTTGTCTTCAACACAAAAGAAGATATTTTTACTTCCATTTACTCACATAGTATGAAAAAAGTCAATGGCTACCAGCAACTGTTAGGTTACCCACATTCTTTTTTGTGTTCAACAGAGGATAGAAACTCTTACAGGATTGGAACAAGTGGAGGGCGAGTAAATGATGACAGGATTTTTTATTTTCCGGGTGAACTGTCCCTTTAAGAAAACAGCAGTGCCAAGCTGACACAGTTTTCAGCTGGTCTTTTTACAAGTGCTGCAACACTCTGTCCAAAGATGCAGCCTGCTGTGAACTGGCAGAGGTCAGGAGAAACAAGGAGATGTTCAGCGTAAGTGTCTGATTGGAGCCGTGGAACATGAGCGGAAGGACAGGGAGAGCACTCAGAGGTGAATAGTGGGCATCCCAACGGGAGTTAATCAGAGATTGCTTAATTATCAGGAGGTGTCTCTCATCTTTTTCAAAACATCCCACCCCTTTGATTAGCCAGTTAAATGGCCTATTGTAAGTGAACCTTGATGGCAAGGTCAAATGTATTTCTGTGCAGTTCTCAGAAAACCAATCAATTTAGATTTTTCTGTACCATTTACAGAGTGAAACATTTCTGAATACATGTAAAAATTACAAAATAAAAAATTAGAAAAATACTCCCTCATGCCATTTTTGAGTTAAGATGAGCTCCCTTCTTTGACTACTGCCTACTAGCTTATTATTTAAGCAGAATTTCTGATTTGCATAAGTCATTTTTTATGTCATTACTCCAGTATTACAACTTATCTGTCTAGTAATATCTTTTGGCTAAATTTACTAAAACGGGTGAGTTTCAAAGACAATGATGTAGTTTCATGTTCAAATGATAAATGTTGGCATCAGTGGAATGCAAAATTAAATTTGCTAAAAAATGGTTTTGTTTTCAGTATTTCAGTATCTCATTCAGGTGCTTATTGTTTAATGCACCTTGCTAATGAAGTGCCCTGTCAAAACATTGCAGGCCTTTCCATCGCTAAACAATGCAATGTGTGAAGTGATGTCAAACGGCTTTGAAAATCCTCAGCAAGTCACGCAGTGATGAATCATAAATCAACACTACCATTTTATTTTTAGACAATTTGTTAATTAAAGCGAGAAAAGATGATAATCTGTTGCTTTGATTAGCATGTTTTTAGGTTCTGTGAAATTGCACCTTATTCTGTCTGTACACAAAGTACAGGGTGAACTAATTAATTAGTATTCACACTGAGATATTTGTAGATAATCGTAACGTTTTTGTATATTGTAGAGGACACACACACACATACACACACACACACACACACACACATATATATATAAGCATAAACTAATTTTATTTCAACTAGTTCTTCAAATCATACATTAATATATGTATAATGACAATATCTGCAAGACTAGATCAACACAGATAAATATTGTGTTTTAATGGCAATTTATAAATAATTTCTAGATGAGGCAAAAGTAATTTAATAAAGTCTAAAGTCACTAAAAGTAAAGTCATCTGCAGTCATTGCAATCACATATCAATCAACCTCAACAAGTATGAATTAAATACAATGAATGTTAAACAGTGTTTATTTTCTGAAATGACACAAAACTGAATAAAACCATTATAATATCAAATTAGTTTAAACTTTGTGGGGGGAAATGTGATGGCATATTTAGCCCGATTTATGGACAAACACTGGCGCGTCAAAAGTGTTGGGATCAGTAAAATTTTTTATGTACAGAAAAAACAGTAATAATGTGAAATATTATTACAATTTAAAATAATGTTTGTCTATTTTAATATACTGTAAAATATAATGTATTTATTCAAAAGATTTTTTTTCTAACTGTATAAGTCGTATTATTGTTAGTATTTCTTAAAAAAATTACTACCCACAAACAATTTGATTATATGTATTGTCTATGGTCAAACAAAAAAGATTTTATCTATTTTTAAATAAAGCTGTTTTTTTTACGTTTTAATCACAAAAAAATCCTAAAAAAAAAAAATCACACGGTTCCCAAAATTAGTTATTGACTCAAAATTATTATTATCGTAATTATATATAGATAGATATTTTTTTTTTTTTTTTTAGTAACTTGTAATGTGTCCTGACATTTTCTGAAAAAGCTGACCTGACCTCAAAGTAACATTAAAATGCATTGCTTCCATAATATAGCATGTTTCAGAGTGAGAGAAAATCTTGGGTGGGACTTTGCATTGTCCATCGGGAATTGATTGGATCACGAAAAAAAGTGTTTGCTACAAACTAAGATGGAGCCAAATGGTTGGAGGCACTGAAAAATAAGAGGGATCTCTTACTTTGTTCGTCTTTGACTTCATGAGTAAAGGAGATTGCGTGTGTCAGTGAGAAGCCGTGTGGAGGAATGCAGGTTGTGGCACTGATAGTGCAGCATTTACAGCACATGGTCTCTGCATATATTAACCGGCAGTCACAAGGGCGCGGGGCACTGGATAAATGAACCCCAGTGTTTTGCTACATCGTCAGCAGAGCTCGCGCTCACACTTACCTAAATCACAAACCTTCACTCACAGAGAGCAGCGCGAACCCAGAACACATTGGGCTACGATAACAATTATTTATGATCTCCCTGAGAAAGAATAGGTGTGCTATCAACCTGCATTATAGAGCATGCTGCCCAGTGTTTGCATCGAGGCCTTCCTGCTATCTGAATATTGAATCACTTAGTATTTATCCCAAGTGGTATTGAGTCTCCTGGCTGGAAAATCTAGAGCAGTGAACTGCACAAACTCCCATAAGCCCCTGAGGTTTGCAATGAAACTAATAAAGGTCCTTTTAAGAATCCCCCACCCAAGCCCCTCAGCACCCCCTTCACAGCCAGCTCTGCCAAGAGTTTGGTGCCGCCTGGTGAAGAGGCTGTATACCTCCAGCACCTCAGATCCAGGATGCCTGATAGGTATTCTTTGACTCGAATTCTTCTTGCCACTAGAGTAGGAAAAAAATGTGGAGAAGCAAAAAGTTCACGACTGCGAATTTTCACATGGTAACACTACTCTGTCAACCTGGGAGTTGTGGAATGCAGAGCTGCCTGGAATTCAGGGGCCGGGACATTGACAGGCATACGCAGGAATAAGACAACATTCACAGGGGACTGAGTCAAAGTATGCCATTCTGTCTGCACTATCATCTGCATGATCTACTGAATGGATGGTTGGTGTAGAGATAACTACATCAGCGTTTTAGCAGCTCGTGGCTGTGAACAAGAAGCATGGGTACCAACAGATTAACCCGCTTGGTGCTGTTTAGCATTACTGACATATATAGTACTGATTTTTCTAAAGTAAATCTCATTCATGTGGCTGTGTGCGGTTTATGCTTTTTAAGTTGCTGGTTTTGAATTGCACTATTATGTCCAGGGCCTAAAATTAACACTCGCCAAGAGCCAAATGTGAGTAAAATCAGTGTTGGTGAGTATATGAAACACTGTCACTCACCAGTTGGCTGCTAACTTTTGTTATTAATTCTAACAATGACTGAGAACATGACATGGTTTAGCGTGATTATCAGAATGCAAAGACTGGGTTGTAATTATATAAATATGTAATCTGTTGCACTGCACTGTGATTTTTTCACATGAGCAGCTCATGATAACAGTGTTTTCAGCATCTCATTCGCAGTAAATGCTGCAGCACATGAACCACTTCTCTCTGAAGATAGATACCACACCCCCCATGTGCCTCGTTTATACTATATCTTTTTTTCCCAAGTTTGTAATGAGAATGGTGTATAAATGTTTGTCAACTGAATGAAAGAATTTCAAAAGAGACATTTCCCTGCAGCTTTCTGCCAAAATAAAAGCTTTTAATGTGGTTTAATGTTTGAAAGCAAAGAAAAAACAACCATAAATATTTGCATTGTAATTGTACTGTTGTTTAAAAATATATATATATATTTATACCGTTGCTAATAATATATTATAAATTACATTTATTATGTATGAAATACTTTTAATTACTTCAACAGTATTAAATATTAACATACTAAATAATTAGTATCCAGAAAACATTCTTTACTGATTTGTTAGTGATATGTGATTAATAATAATAATAATAATAATAATAATAATAAAATTCGAATTAGATGTGTGTCTCCCCAGTTGTTATACATGTTTTTTTTAAATAAAATAATGCACATACGGCCAGTAAAAAATATATATTTATGGCCAGTTAATTTCCCCAAATCTAAAAACAGAAACTACACCAGAGAAAGACTATACAACATTTGTAATTGTATTAAAAGACCATTATTTTCCACAACTCAAGCTCAGCTGGAACAGCATCCAAAGAGTAATATGTGTGTGTGTGTGTGCGTGTGTGGTGTGTGTGTGTGTGTGTGTGTGTACATTACCTTTAAGCATCTGATAAAATGCAATTAAATATATAATGCGGTGTCGATGGAAAAACTGACAAATAAAATGTTTGAGATAGTACACCAAGTAGCAAAGTGATGGCTAGAATTCTCTAAGGTTTATCAACACATCTTGACATGTTTCCCTAGTATCTAAAACGACTATCCTCTTCACACAATCCTTCTGTACATATCCCTTTGAAACATGTCATCTGCCCACATATGGCACACATAATCTCAACCAGAAGGAAAAAAGCCAGATTCCTTTTAATAGCAGGTCTATGCAAAAGCATAGCAAAAGTCAGCTGCCTCCTACTTTCTGAGATAATGATCCTTGTGTCTTGGCTGTGTGTATTTTTTTTATGCCGTTTTCACACTCAATTGCACCATCCTCCTCCTGCCCCAACAGATCAGTCAGGAGGCCAGTTTAACTGTATTATTAAAGTATTTGTAGTAGAGCTGTCAGGCGATTCAAATGTTTTGTCTAATTAATTAAATGATGTGCTGATTAATTAATCAAATGAAACACAAATTACAGTAATCGCACATCAATTTAGGCTGAAAAGTCATTAGTATCATTATATGTTAAATGAGAAAAACATTGAATAGACATTACAAAAAAGTAGCTTTAGAAAGAAATATTTTATTTGATTCAACATAAAATGTATTACACATAAAAAACAATGTGGCCATAATTTTGTTTTCAGAAGCTGCATCTTAAGGCCAACGTATACTTCGGTTTTAATGCATACACTAGAGTCTGCGTACAGTACGCGTGATGCAAATTTCATCACCAGAATAGTACGCCGCACCATCTGATTTTTGTAGCAGGTCGCACATATGCATTGACTTGGTTTTGCACTAATCAGTTGATCCACAAGGTGGCAGCACTTACCCGGGCCCTGTTTTACAGTATAAAACTAAACTAAAGAGACGGAAAAACAACACAACAGCAGAGACTGCAACAACAACAGATTTCTGCATTGTCAAGCGCTTGTGTGAAAGGGTTATGAGATAGCAGCAACTTTAGTTTAAAATAGCACAAAGACACTTATCGGTCATAACTTCTGGAGACAAATAGTACAGACACAAAGATGAAACTTTCTATAGCACATGTGTAGACTGCCTGAAGTCGCATACAACTTAAATGGACTATACTTTGAAAGGCAACGCGCACAATTGTGCTTGGTAACATATGCATAAAAAAATAAACTTGGGCCTTTAAGTGGTGTTTAGGTATATTTACAAAGACTGTTCAAAGAGGTGGCATGAATGCATTTACACTGAAATTAGAATTGCAAAAACAATGTAATACATTAGAACTTCATGTTTTTTAAACATGAATATATATATATTTTTTTTAATACTCTAAATTTGGAAACTAAAACCACTGGTAGGTGGCAGCAAATCACTGTCTTAATGAGTTAGTGAGTCATTCAGTCATTCATTCCACCTACTTGTTTAAATGGCTGGTTCATTCATAAATGAACCAAGTGACTGCCTTTATGAATCACTGACTCACTCAATTCATTCTGTATTAAAACACCAGTGTTAGTTGCTTGGAAAGGCACAATGCTTCTGCTGTGGCTTTGTTTGGAACTAGTTTCATTGGCAAAACTGAGCAAAAACAGACAATATTGTGTCTAAAATGTAACACAATATTAACGCTCGATGTTTATTGAACTTATTCAGGAAAAAACCCACTCGTGCTCATGGGATATTGCTCAACTATATCATATGACATTTATATGGAGCATTAAAATAAAAGCAGTTCACTTCTGTATGCCAAAATGGATTTCGCTCATATTAACTTTAACTATAGATGAACACAAATAAATCGTATCCTAACCCACCTTTTAAAGCAGATCGCCAAGATCAGAAAACCTCTTTCACACAAACTGACATCAAATGGACTATGGTTCACACCAATGAGTGAAAGTGCATGAGAAAACATTCAGCTAAGTTATCAGTCTACTATAATTTCCCTAAATATTTTTGATATGTTTTCATTATTTACGACAAACTGGATGCCCCCCCCCCCAAAAAAAAATGTAATGCATAAAAGAAATGCATGAGTGACTTTACTCACGACTCGGCACATTATGGACTCTGTCCAAAAATGCTTCTCGTTGAAATATTTGTGCTAGCTGTGTCACCTATTTAGTTTGCTGTAAAACTGGCATTGAGTTACTCACACGCCAACATTCTTTGAGTGGAAAAGGTGGGGGGAAAATCCTCGCAAAGGTCAAGGGAAGTCAAGTAAACAACATTTTCCTGAGTCAAATACTGCCATCATATTGCCTTGCCACGCCATGCAGTGAAACTGAGGCCTTAACTATTAACACGAGCTCTGAGTCATGAACTGCTGCCAATACATGCTGTATGTCAGTCCAGAGACCGGCTGCAAATTTGGAATATTTCTCTAATTGTCTCTATCATCCAGAAAGAAAGATAACGCTTTCAATTGAGGTATATTTCTTTCCAGTTACTTTTATCCTTAGCAAGAAGTATTTAGCTCTCATAGAGGAATGTTGACTCCTTAGTGGGTGTAAGCTTTATGCACACAACTATTAGTCTGCTTGTTGTGTTCTTAGTTTTAATGTGTAGAAGGCAAAGAGGATGGCAACCTTCAAAACTCCCTTTCCATACAATGGTAGCATTAACATGCAGTGACCCCCAATCACAGACAGTGCTTTCTTTGCCCTGATGCATATCCATTCACAGAACTGTATACTTTTTGGTGAAAGTTGTTTGTGACACAACAATGTATACAAACATTTATTAAGGTATACATAAATGCTTGGTTGAAAGTTCAACATTTCCGAATCATGTTTGGATGAGTTGAGCACAATGCCTAGTTCAATCTGGAAATGCCTTGGATTATGTAAATAATGTATACGAAAAATCTTAAAAACACTGTTATAACTATGAACTTGAAATTATGCAAATAAGGGGAGTTTAAAAAAAAACACCATTTTCAACTAAAAACCGAAAACTGGTTATGTGTTTTGTCTGCTCATTTACACAGCATTGCAGTTTTAGGGGTCTGAAAACGCAAACGTTTTTTTGAAAATGATAGCATTATCACTTCAGTGTAAACTACAAAAACGGCAATTTGTGAAAATGTGACATGCATATTATGTGTTAAGTCTATAGGTATGTTTCTTTACAAAGTGACATCGCCAACTACTGGCTGGAATTCATATTCAGCATTTTTGTCTATTTTGCGAATCTGTGTGAATGGGGATCGTTTTCACAATGTTGTCATCTATATGCAAAACTTTTCAAAAATTGTTCTGTTTTTAGTACAATTGTTGTCGTGTAAACATAACATACCCTAAATTCTGATTACTACAGCCAATAATGTAGATGGATTATTGCAGGCAAGTGACATAAGATTTAAAATCCTGTGCTAAATTATATCAAAATATAACTGATCCCATCTCTATTAACTAACATTCATATTGTATTGATATATTTCATTAAATTATTTTAGGCTGGTGGGGTTAATTTTTGTTTTGATACAAAAAAAAGTAAGACGTCGTCCTCACAAACTTTGAGGATGACAGGTTTTGGTTTTTCAATCCTTGATAGATTATGAATCAAGAGTGAAAACATTTAAATGCTGCATTTTTGTGACAGTGTCCAATTATGAAATAGAAATGATCACTGTGCCACAATTATTCTAGCCAACCAAGTTCCCTAATCTAGAACTCTAAATAATGTAGGTTTCGTAAGAATGATCAAAAATGCCTGAGTAAAGACATATCCTACTTATAATGATGGATTGTCATTTTACATTTACTTTAGATTTAAATTTTAGCATCCACATACGTATGAACAGCAAAGACTGTTGAGAGTAACTCACAACACCCTAATTTGCTTCCATCTAACACATGAGATTTGCAGTCAATATGAAAGGTCGTTCGCGTCTCTGGTCAATGACAAAAAAAGCATGAGCAAGTAATTAGCAGAAGAGGAGAAATTCTAACATGTCCTGAAGCTGCTATAGCAAGAAATATTCTGTCCTATCCTAGTTTAATGCGTAGCATCGATTATAAATGAGCCATTGGTAGGCTGATTTCCTAAAGAGTGCACGTTATGTGAATTTGTGGAATTTCAAAACATTGCTCAGTTTGTTTGACTGCTCCGGCCAGTCTAACACTGCACATCGGCTCAACCAATGGTGTGAGTTTGAGACAGGAGTGGAGGATTGTGGGAGTTCTCAGGAGACCTGTTTAAAAACTGTTATTAGACCACTACACAGACTAACAGTACCAGGATTTAACTGGACATGCCTACAGGGACACCATTTTGAGCCTAAAATGCAATTAAAGCCACATATTATGGAAAACACCATTACTTTACAACTGACACACTGGTTTCTCCCATCAAGTGCTCGCATTGCAAGCTTACAAGGCATGAATTCAGAAAAAAAATCTGATTGCAATCATGACGGATTGGGCCAATCAGTGGGAATTCTTCCTGAAGGTCGAAGCCGTCATAGTAACTATGAAAACACTGCTGAAAAAGTAAAGAGATTTGCAATGTCAATTTTCAGTCCCAAATCCAGCTGAAGCACATGCACAACACTGTAAGAACAGATCAGACTACAATGCTTGTTTGGTGTGAAGAGCTGGGGAAGAAATTTGCGGGGGTTGAAAGCCAAAGCGGATCAATTTGTTCACTGTCTTTTTGTGTCGCCGCAATGATTCATGTTGTACAATTGGATGTTCGGTTCACTTAAACTCGCCAGTTTTTTAGGCCATATGTCTGGAAAAGATAGCAATGGTATGGGGGGGGATTGAAACATTGTTCTGCATACTGTATAAGATGCTTATGAGTAAGAAGACTACAGAAGAAACATAAAAACAAAGTGCAACATCTGTTGCTGTAAAAATGTTTTGAAGCCACATTAGGTAGCACAGTGGTTGCAACGATAATGCAATTCAAAGATAACGTATTCATTTAAATAGTGTTCATGTAAAGGTGCAGATCTCAGCAAAAACTTATATTAGACATGCATGAGTGACATTATTTTAAAGAACCTACAGTATGTAAACAAACAACTGCATACAGTAGTTATGCTCTGTGAAATGGAGTAATCATTAGAATATTTATAAGTCACAATAAATATCATCTTTTATATTTTTTCTGTTTTGTTGAATGAGGGGTTCAAAACAACACTACATCATGACTTATACTTCTCATTTGTAAAAGAAGCAAATTTACTTAGCAATTGACTTAATTGCGACTGCTGGTGTATCCAAGAATATGCCTACGTTTTACATTTTTCCTTGTTGCATTTATCTCAAACACCCTCTTTTGAAGAAGAAAGTACAAATCAATCAATCGTTTGTTCAAAGGACTTCTAAAAATGTAATTAAAAAATTAGAAATACTTCTTTGGGTAATAACAACAAACTCTCTGCACGTGTGCTTCAGTTGTAAAGGCAAAAATAACAGGAATGATTAAGTGTGTGTAGTGAGGCCAGTATCTGCATCTGTTGCAATGGCAAAATGTGTCCAAATTATGTAAAAATCCATTTTAAAATGTATTTCTGGGTAACACTTTACAATAAGGTTTCATTTGTTAACTATATTAGTTAACATGAACAATACAGCATTTATTAATCTTAGTTAATGTTAAGCTCAACATTTACTAATACTGTACATTAAAATCAAAAATTGTATTTGTTAACATTAGTTAATGCACTGTGTTGTTTCCAACACTGATAATTAATCAGCATATCAGAATGATTTCTGAAAGATCATGTGACACAGAAGACTGGAATAATGATGCTGAAAATACAGTTTTGATCACATAAATAAATTACATTTTAAAGTATATTAAAACAGAAAACCAATATTAGAAATTGAAATAATATTTCACAATATTACATTTTTTTCTGTATTTTTAATCAAATAAATGCAGCCTTGATGATCACAAGAGACTTCATTAAAAAACATTAAAAATCTTGCTGATCCCAAACTTTTCAACAGCAGTGTGTGTGTGTGTGTGTGATTCCCCACCCCCCCCCCCTAAATAGCTTTACCATTACCTTATCGTTACTTTGAGATAAACAGCTACACAGACTCACTTTGTGATTTATGAATTCTGTGTCTGGCTCCTGAAGCACCCACATGTTCAATGATAGACTAGTGCCCAGATCTCCTGCAGTGAGTAAGACCTGCAACATGACCTTTTGTTATTGTCATTTTGGCTAAATGGGAAGCCTGGGTGATAGGTCACAATATTTGTCTCCAATGACAAGAGCATATAGTGTCCTTACTGTTATTCTGTGGACAAATATGCATGCAGCTGAGTAGCAAAGTGACAACTTAGTCATACGCCGGGCATTAGTTGCATGCCATGGCTCCTGAGAAGTTGCATTTCCTCTTTAATAAATGCAGGAACATAGTGAGTCACTTTGTCCAGACAACATTTTCTGTAACAAGGCATGCTGGGTGACCCACTGAGAATTGTATTGTATCTGATTGTAACTGAGTGGTTCACCTTCAGAGTACCCACAACTAGATCTTTGCCCTTTAAAAATGGGCTGCATGAGCAGTCAAAATGGTGCACTTGGATGATTTTATATTCCACACAAAGGGGGAAATCATGCAATAAAAGGATTTTTAATCATTAAATTCTGTAAAAAAAAACAAAAAAAAAACAGTATATTGTTAAATATCAGAAGTTCTGGCCGTTTGATCACTGTTACTGTTCCATTGAGGCTGATTGTTAGCAGTATTGTTTTATTGTAATTTGTAGTTTGTATTGTAGTTTATTATAGTACTGTTTACGGTGTCTACAATCATTAATTTAATCAGTCAGTGAATTAAATTAATTCAACCACTGTGTGTTGCATGTAGGATAAGGCATCACACACAGAACACATCATTCTGTTCTCAAGTTCAAGGAAACAGTTCAAAACAGTGAATCTAATCACCATACGGGCAAGAACTCACTTCAGAAATGAACAAAGGTGTTTGTTTGATGTAGGAAAACACAACCCAAACTGAAAGATGGGGAAAATGAAAGAGCAGTGGTCCAACCCTCAATCAGAGTTCAGGACATTTGTACACTTTAAACAGTAATTCAGCCGACCTGTTTCCACAACTTGCCAAAACAAAATGCATGGTTGCAAGTTGAAAATTCTAATTTATAAATGTAATTAAACCATTTAAGTTGCAAACATTGTTTTGATGAGTTCTGTTGGCACAAATTATTATTATAATGTAGGTAACACTTTAGTATAGGGACCAATTTTCACTATTAACTAGTTGCTTATTAGCATGCCTATTATTACATATTGGCTGTTTATTAGTACTTATAAAGCACATATTCTGCATGACCGTATTCTACATCCCTAATCCAACCCAATTTAACAACTACCTTACTAACTATTAATAAGCAGTAAATTAGGAGTTTATTGAGGGAAATGTTGTAGTTAATAATGAGAATTGGTCCCCAAACTTTTTTCCTTTTTACTCTTGCACTACAGAAAGCAACAGTTTGGAAATCTGACTGTCTTTGAAAGAATGTCTTTCCATCTACTGAAGATGAATCGTAACAGCTGCTTTCCCTCATTCATTTAGAAAGGTGCCATAATCTCTCTCTCTCTCTCTAATTGCAAACTACTTTAGGTTATAATGTAATTGAATGCACAGGCGTATACATGCACAGCACAGCTGAAACTCATTCACTGTTGAAAAGACAGTGAAACAATGTGGATTCACTTTGCAACATCAGTACTTGCTGCAATTATAATTCAACATTGATTTACAACCCTAAAGGGATAGTCCACCCGAAAATGAAGAATCTGTCATCCCACACGCCTGCACTGACTTCTATACAGTACAGGATAATAATAAAAAAAACACTATGGAAGTCAATGGGGACCACAAACTGTTTGGTTATCAACATTCTTCAAAATATATTGTGTTTAACATAAGAAAGAAACTCATCTAGTACAAAGGATTTTTAATTTTGGTTGTTTGGTGTATATACTGTTACTGCATGTAAACGACTATCAGCAAAATCAGCTAAGATCAGCAAAATATTGTATTAGTGAAATATCAAAAAAATAAATTTGAGCTATGCAAGTTTGGTATATTTTACCCAAGGAAAATATATTGTGACAGTTCTGTTAGACCGGCAGGAAAATCAGGATTGTGAAACGCCATTAGCTCTCGTGTCGCATGACTCATTACATCATGCTAAATTTCAGATGTATCTTTTGAATGAGATGTGGCTTTATTAACAGAGCGGGTTTATTTTTAGCAATTAAAACATTAGGTTTCACTCAGTTCCTCGCAAAGATATTTCATGGCTTCAGAAGAATTGGAATGCATCACGACTCATTTACTTTTGGTCAGTTTTTGCATTAAATAACAGTGACTGTACATTTATCTGACTGTTATGTGTTTTAAATTGATGAGAAGTGTTTAGGTTTAGGGTAAGCAGTGCCAGCCCATCCTACAAGCAATACAGACCATCGCCTGGGGCCCCAACATGCCTGGAGGGCCCCGCAGGGAGATATACATTATGGTTTTAGTACAGTTACTGCCAAATAAACATTCTTTGTTCTCCACTGACAAAATGTGATCTGCACACCAGCATATGGCGCACAAACAAGAAGACTTACAAAGACTTTTAAAACACTAACCACAATGACGGTAACAACCAAAAATAGTTTGAAGTATAAAATAAGCTTTCAATCACCAAATGAAAAATAACTGATAAATAAGTTAGATCGCAAGTGACAATAAACACAGCATAAACAAACGCAGCAAACCACAAAACATAAAATGTATCGTAATCTGCAAAACTGCATGTCACGTAGCATCGCCAGTTTATGGAATACCGTCTTATTATCCAAATATATTACAAACTTTCCTTATAAGTGCTCAAGATGCCACAAATTAGGGCTGCACGATATATCGTTTCAGCATCGATATCGTGATGTGCGCATCCGCGATAGTCAGGATGTGCGATGTTTAGTATAGGCTACTGATCGTTATATTTATACTGATTGTTTTCTCTGCTCACACACAGACACGATGTCTAAACGGATGCGGCAGCTGTACAGAGATACCCATTTTAAATACATTTAGTAGCGGAGCTACTGCAAGCGATTTTCAGTGCTTTATCCTTTGTTGAAACTTCCGTGTCGCAGTGGAGAGCGCAGGTCACGGTTACTTAGCAATGGCAGACGCCACGAAAGCACAAGCTCCCGAGCGCTTTGGAAAGAAGGAGAAAGCGGCGCGACTGGCGTTTTGTTCTTCCCACAATCCCGTTTTAGCGCGACATGTGAACGGCCCCAAATTCTGTCTACACTGGACGCGACCGTGCCAATATCATTTGAACTTTGTTTAGTACCTCAAAAGCGAAGGCATCAGTTTACTGTCGGGGATTTGTCGTGCCGCGGCGCATCCAGTGGTAGACAGGCTTATGTCTGTTGTCGGTGAGGAATTTCCTTGCCTAATTGGAGTGGCCTTAATAGCTGCGTAAGCGTATTATCGCCATACAATACTATATATATTATATATAATAATATATATATAATGTGAGATAATTTGTGTGTGTAGTGTTACGACTAACGGGTCATATTTCAGAAACAATGAAACCAAACCAAATAGTGCGGCCAACAGGAATTGAATAACATAAGAGAATGACAATAACGAAACATAAACCTTAACAATAAGATCGTTAGGCTATCTTAGCCTACAGTATACAGTTTAGCTAGTTTTACTGATCGCTCTAATCTGACTGACAGAACCTTTCGATGATATTTGCCATCCCCCGGCTCGCGGTTCTAGACGGCTGGCAGTAGTGCAGTTCAATTGTTTGGCGGCCACACGGTTGTAAGGGACCGCATTCAACTACCCGGTCAAAAACGCTGATTCATTCATTCAAAGAGACGCAATGAAACACGCTGTTGAAATCATTTTAACTTTGAGCGCCACTTTAGAAGGCTCAGCTGACCACCAATGCGTCGATGCTAAGACAGAGATTTCGCTTTCCTTGGACATGACAACCTATTTTCGCAAATATATATGACTCGTCCTAGAGGACAGACACAAGTAATCTCAGTCGATCTCTTGTCTCATTCACTGTTTGTTTAGGCTTGTTAAGTGCAAATCTATGCCTCTGTACAAATCAGCATGGTACATACTATGTTACCATTACTAACTTGTTAAATATTCATTCCACATGCATGAAGTGTAAAACGAGAGGGGCATAACCTTACGAAAAAAGAAAAACACGCAAAAATCGCGGTTGCTGCAGTTCTTGCATTCCTCTGCGGTTTGCTCAGCAATAGCGTGGTATTGCGATAATTGCGTTATCGCGACATCCACTGACAGCATCACTGATTATAATGAGTTCATTGTATTTTGTCGCGTCGCGCCACGCCGTTTGTGTCCGGTGTAGACCCCGGTGAGAGCCACGCAGATCACAGGACCCTGAATTCTGTTCACTTCTGCATCTATTTGTGCCTATAATACTGTGTTCTGCAAGTATCCTTGTAAACACAGATGCTTATGGCTTATGTGAAGGGAAACAATTGAGAAAGAAAATGGATGTGTAACAGTATACAGGTTTACAGCAGTTTAATGTTCCTGATGCTTTCAGTGTTATGAATGTTAATCAAACAACAAAAAGAAAAATCACTTTTGTAGCTTTAAAACCGATTTATTAGATTTAATTTATACAGTGAAGACTATGCAGTTTTATTTTACATTTGATTATTCAGTTTCTGTACCTGAATACTGTTAAACTTACCTGAAAAATATAAAGCACTGCTTATTTCTTTTGTATCTTTGTTCTGTTATATTTATCTATGCTTCTAATTAGTTTATTTCCTATGCTGGTTTACTCGCCTACAAAATCACCCCAAACATTATATTTTTCCAAATAAACTATTCAAGTCATGTGGTGATTTTTTTTCATATCGCAATAGCCTATATATCGCAGAAAAATAAAATATCGCAATGTGAGTTTTTTTCTAATATCGTGCAGCCCTACCACAAATGCACAAATTGGGCCCCTAAAATGATTACTTTGTGGCTATTTGAGATGCTCTCTGATGTGTTTAAAGCAGTGTTTGGATAGCAGAAATAGCGCAAAGTCTCACCCTGTTTTGTCAGGAATAATCTGGGCAATGAATTCAAATACTATCAACACAAATATGCAAAAAATCATAATGCAAATGTCACCAATTAATCAATACATTAACCAATCTGTCAATTAAAATCTGCTCTCTATGAGGTATAAAGACGTTCATTATATTTATTGATTTATTAGTTTACTTTTCACTGATTTAACTTCTATTCGCTTTTGCACATAGTTCTGTCCCACTTTTTGTACACACGTTTTATGTACATTAATTTTGCTGCACTAAATAAATGTTTATACAAAGTTACTTTATGCGAGTGGTTGACAAGGAATTGCAAACACTCAAGTGACATTTAAAATTGAACCATCAATAATACAATTATTATACAATATTATACTATGACATTAACCTCTTCATGATTTATTTGTACTTTCAATATTTTTGTCACATCACTATTTAGGTGAACTGATAAAAGATGAAAGGGGGTTAAAAAATAGTGAAACACTTAATTAATGGTGATCAGTCATAGCACCTCAAATATACAATACACCTATATATATATATATAAGATTTTAACTTGTTGTTGACGCTTATTAATGCATTTTTTCAGTGCAGTTGTCATGTCAGTGGTTAGTTTTAATATTATGTCAATATTGGTGGAACCTATTTTCATGATCTTGCCGGGGGCCCTGAGGGTAGGTGTGGGGTTGGGCGTTCTCTATGAAAGTAAAAATATAAAAAACAAGCAACTAAAAGAAATAAGTTCCTAGTTTGTCAATGTAGTGATGCCTAAGGGTACTTTTAGCTTCTTAATAGTGACATGCAAGGCACTTGACCATGCTTCTGTTTTTGAGAATAGTGATATATACAGAGATGACTTGTTGACATGTAATCGATCTTGCTTATAGTGAGAAACAAAATGCAACCTTCTGTTCATGCTGTGGCAAATTGCAGCTTTCACCATAGAGTGGCTTTAATTATACAGTGCACATCTGACTGTGTGAAGTTCGTAAAAAGCAACATCCTTTACCTGCCACATCACTGAGAGTCAATATCCATCACCATTGTATCAGGAGTCCCTTTTTTATTTAATAAGGGCACTCTACAATGGCATAACGAGTCACTGCTGTGAATAAAGTATGTATAAAGCCTTATTTCACAGATATTATATTTTGTTCTGCATCACATCTGAGAGTGCTGATGAATTCTGAGGGTGAGTATCATCAGGTTTTGCCAATGTATCATAAGATATGTATCACAGGATTTCAAGATGGGTATCATAAGGTTTTGCGCTCAGGCTTATAACAGTAAATTAGGTTTATATTGTATCAACTCTGTCTTAGGTTTGAGGTTGTTAATAGGAATCATGAGCATAACTAATTACGATATGTTCAGCCTATACGTGCAATAGTGGAAAATACGACAGAAGGGCTGCGAACATCGACTCTCTGTAAGAGTATTTTCATGAGTCTTAATGAGTTTAAAGAAATGGCACATGCTGGTGGTACCCCTAAATGTTACTTAATATTTATTTTTTAATCACCACGTGTCCTTGATTCTTGACAGTCTTAATTGTTACTCTAGATAAGAAAATCAGGCAGGCATACACCGTAAAAAAAAAATCTGCGACTTTTACGGTACAATACCGGCAAGCTGTGGTTGCCAGAACTTCACCCGTAAAAAAATATGGTAGCAACATTTTAGGTTTTACAGACTTAACTTAAATTCACAATCAAATACCGCATTTTATTAACTGATGTAATGTTAATAAACCAACATATTGAAGTACTCATATCTGTTTTGAACCATTGTAATGCACTGATAACCACCAAAAGCTCATCACAAACAGCTTTTCTACGAAGGCAATGCTTATATATAGAAGGTGCACAGTGTGTCATTCACATAAACACTAAACCCCATCACGGTAACACACATGATACTGAAATAATGCATTATTTGCATTATTTTAACAACATTAGACGAAAGATTAAACCCTGATGTACACAACTGATAAGACAAAAACTAAGAAGAAATAATGTTATTTCAACAACAACAAAAACATCAAATATGAAGTGTCGTGCAGGGAATTCTGGGAGTGTCAATTTACGGTTTGTCACTGTAAATAATCCTTTTTCTTTTTCACTTCCAAACAGTATTTTACTGTAAAATCACATTAAACGTAATTACATTTATTCACCGAGTATAGTATGGAAACTTACTGTTAACAGGTTTTTACTGTAGCATTTTTACAGTATTTTACTGTTAAAATCACAATCTTTTTTTTTTACAGTGATCAGTAAGCGTTTTGAAAGACGAGAGTAGGAGATTGGCATTCATTTCATGACCAGAGAATTGAAAGAAAGAAAGAAAGAAAGAAAGAAAGAAAGAAAGAAAGAAAGAAAGAAAGAAACCTACCAGACCATAGACGAAACTCAGCAAGGTGCCACAAAAGACAAAACCTAAAGTGTGCGCGATCAGCGTGGCTCCCATCCCGACAAGTTCCCGCAAATGGATATCAGCTTAAATGGGATTTCTCTGATGTTTTAATCTGTTAAAGAGCCAGTCAAAGAGCCAGTCATTTCTCTGCAGTCCGCTTCCCTCCCATTACATCGTCTGCTTGCAAAAGTATGAATATTTTCTCACGGCTTTTCCTTGTCACAGATCTGCAGACTCTCTCACCCGCTCGCGTTTTATTTCTCTGCCTTTTCTCTGAAATTGCATCCACATGTCAGAACTATTTATGTCCTGCTCCTTCTGCGGTAGGAAGTTCAAATGATTCTTTGTGGAGCAGAACCAGACACTTTATTTTTAGGTCTTTAAATGTCCCTTCAGCCTCGCTGTAAAAAAAGCGACATAATAAAGCGGTGTCCCTCAGGCTCAACCTTCATTTCTCTCTCTCAGGACATCCAAAAACAGCAAAAGAAACTGTTTTAACGAAATACCCGGGCTTTTGTTATTCAGTATATCTAACGTGTCACATCTTGGTAATTAAAATCATGATTGATTGTCACTTTAACTTGAAAGTTTAACATCTACTACACTGATATAGCTGTGAACCTGACAGAAGCGACGATACGAACGCTAGGTAACTGTGACAAAGTAAGTAAATGGGATTTTGTTCAAAGAAAGAATCCTAAGTCTACTTCACATTTAAGGTCAAGTCGCCGCTGAAGAAAATCAGTGTGGCTTTTAAAATTATTTTCACGCAAGTTTAGACAAAGCGGCTCCAGACGGCGCTCGTCGGTAACCCTCACTGAGCCTCTGCACGCGGATAGAAAGAGGCAGGTATCGCTGACAGGCGTGAAGGATTTTGATTGGCTTAGGGGGAAATGTTGAGGGATCTGATTGGCTGACGGTCTCTAGCGTTCCATTACACCTCGACTCAAGATGACACGCGCTTCTCGCCCCTTTTGCACAAGCTTCGCATTCAGTGCTGTACTTTATGTTGGCAGAAGAGTGTTTCTAAGCGGTCCGCGTCGACACCGTGCAATGCAACCGATGAAATTATGCAAATGCAATGCTGGGTAACATTTGGAT
This sequence comes from Sinocyclocheilus anophthalmus, assembly GCA_018155175.1. Taxonomy (NCBI): domain Eukaryota; kingdom Metazoa; phylum Chordata; class Actinopteri; order Cypriniformes; family Cyprinidae; genus Sinocyclocheilus; species Sinocyclocheilus anophthalmus. The sequence goes on from JADLZN010010742.1 coordinate 246,183, forward strand.
TTAAATTTTCGCTGGCTTCTGAAATACATCTTTCAGCGAGGTTTTAATATTTGCTTTTTCATTCAATACGTTCTTGAACAGTCAGTAGCTACAGTCCACTTATGATAACATCTTGGTTTACCCACCTGGCTTCATTTTTGTTATTATGTATTATTTTACCTATATGACACACACGCACACACACACACACACACACACACACTCAGGTTTGTTTTTGTGAAAAGTGGGGACTCTCCATAGGCGTAATGGTTTTTATACTGTACAGACCGTATTTTCTATTGCCCTAGACTAACCCTACCCCTAAACCTACCCCTTACAGGAGACTTTGTGCATTTTTACTTTCTCAAAAAAACTAATTCTGTATGATTTATAAGCTTTTGTACCCGTGGGGACCTCAATTTAGGTCCCCACCGTGACACGAGTCCCCATGAGTCTGTGTGTATTCAGGTTTAAGTCCCCACCAGAATATATAAACCTGTACACACACACACACACACACACACGTCACTCTTTTTCTTGGATTAAAAGAACAAGGTGCATTTCAAGTGCATCTGCATAGAGAATTAAAAGCTTCTGGTAATTGAACATGTTTAGTGTGGCACGATGCAAGTGTGTTTTACATTATCTTGTTCAAATACACTTGGGACGAATTTGAGTTGAGTCTGAATGCTTGGAAAAGTTAATAATAGCATACTTCTCCTTCTGCATAATCTGAGGCACTTGAAGTACCCTGGAAATGAGTTAAAGTATTAGTGATGCTTGACTTAAAGTGATAGATTGCCCAAAAATGAAAACGCTGTCATAATTTTCTCAACCTCAAGTTGTTCCAAACGATTCTTTCTTCTGTTTAATATCCCCCAAATAAGATATTTTGAAGAATGTTGGTAACCAAACAGCTGTCGGTAGACATTTACTTTCATAGTATGGAAAACTATGGAAGTCATTGGGTATCATCAAGCGTCTGGTTACCAACATTCTTCAAAATATCAACTTTTGTATTCAAATTTTCTTTTTTTTTTTTTGGGGTGGACTATGCCTTTAAAAACTGAATATAAAAACTACTAATAGTGCTGTTTCACTGTCAGAGTTTTAAAAGCTGTAAAAGGGGATTTAAATGAAGATGGTTTTTCCTGCTCTAGTATATTCAAAGAGGTAAATGCTGCAGAAAATGGCAATCTTATTATATCAATAGCTTAATCTGTAGTCTGTCACAGCACATATGGAATAGCAATGATATATTATTTGCATTTGACATTGAAAGATAACAGCTAAGTCATTTTTCATCTACATACTGAAGCCAAAGAGGGCTGTGTTTTCAAAACATAATAGTTGTCAAACACATTAAACTTCTAAGAGTAAGTATGCCAAGAATACTCCATGACAACACTTTAATATTACAACAATTTCCATTTTTTTAACAAAACTGTACCATTTCGTTTTCTATTTACAATATGGAATATTTGACAAATTATGACATTATCACTCACATGTATAGTAAGAAACGCATAACTGTATTACTAGAATTATTCAAAATGGATTCATCTGTACTTAATTCATTCATTCTGGTCTGGTATTAATTTTAAAACCACATCATAAACTCTGTAGTTGCTTTACTGTCATCCGTAAAAAGTAACCTTGAGGTGCATGTTTTTCAGTCTTTTCAAAACATTGTGCTTTCCTTTCATTTTAACACCATCAAAATTATAGCAGACAATATGGGAGCTGCATTCGAATAGAATATTTTGCACTGTAAATCTGCCTCTGCAGAGGTTCAGTGTCATGTTTGAAGCTTACAATGCTTATATATGGTTCTAAACTGGGAAGATTTCATGTCAAATGAGCCATTATCGTTTTCCAAAAATGGTATCCTTGCAGGTCCAGTGCGAGAAGAAAGGGCATCATTCCACCACGCGTTATTTAACACCTCCTCATAATCATCCACAGCGAGACTAAACCCCTGCAGTGATGATCTAAAGGCAGGCAGCAATTTCATTTCCCTATCATACGTGCAGAACACATTTCTAAGCCTGTATCTCTGTATATCTGTAGTCTCCATTAGTCGCTATATTGTCATTGAAACAGATAGCCTCTGATCTCTGCCTGCCATCTGCCAACATTAAAATCCACCTACAGCACAAGTCCCTGCTAAGCGCAAAACAAACAGCGGCATGCTGCAGCAGAGAAGAGCAGATGAGTATTATGTGATGACAGGGTTAAGCCTCTTTAAGAGAGCTGTTCATTTCAGAAATGAGAGAGTCAGGCCTCGGTGGAAGTAGCTATCCAAATGGGTCCCTTCTGTAATTTTTTAAGAGGAATGTATTGCTTATAGGTAATCCCTGTAATAACGTTTCATTGATTGTTGTTGAGATTGTTGAAGTTTGCCAGATTGAGGTTTTATGTCACTCTGAAGTTCACAGTCATGATTTCTAACAAAAGCATGAGTTTGATTCAGTTATTTTGGCTTTTTTTTTTTTTTTTTTTTTGCATTTTAAATATTTAAAATAAGTTTTGAAAGGATGTTCTGGGTGGTTGTTAGCATATACAGTCACACAGTAAAACAGTCAAATAAAAAATGACATATTTCCTTACATTTTAAACATAGGCCTATCTGAGAGTACACTATCATTATTTTCTAATAATAAAATAAAATACGATTTCAAACATTTAATGATTAATATTTCATAAATAGACATTTTTGAATGGTTGTCCACATGACATTTTACCTCCTAACATTTTACTGCCGTGTTATAAAAGGCCAAGTTATCTAATATTTTAATTAACTCATGTGACTTTTTTGATTGTTTGTAATATTCGAACAAATATTATAGAAACAATAACTATTAGAAATGAAATACTACCCCAAACAACTACTTTTTGTCATTGGGATATCAAGAAAGCTGTACAATATTTGTGCCCTTATGCCCAAAAAAATAACAAAATTAATTAAATTCAGAATTGAAATCCATGATCATCATAACAAAAAGTATATTCAAGTCATTGTATTTAAATGTTTTAAATGTACGTCTGTACATAAATTGCACTGGGTGAGTTGCGCATAGCAATGAACAGTGTTTAGGGTTTGTTCAAATATGGAAGGAATTTCGAATTTGATTTAAAAAAAAAAACGTTTTGAATATCCGTTTCTTTTCATAGCTTAAAAGTAGTTTGTTTACTTACAGTTCTTCTGCCTATTAAAAGAAGCACCAACCATTAGGTTAGAGTTGAAATGTTTATCACTCACAGTGATGTAATTAGGTGTAATGAATTGAATTTTGTGAAGCAATTTTGTGCAAGTAGCTTTATTAAATCAGCCGTAGCTCACCCTCCACATTACCAATTAAAATGATCAGCATTGCCAATCAAATCCAGATCCTTCCAAACACTGACTTTAAAAGTTCTTAGCCATCGTATCATAAATCCTTTTCTTAATCTACTTTATTACGAGGTCAGGTATTCTGGATCTCTTGCCTCCTGCCTGGTTAAAGACCAGAGTTTTGCCCTCTGCTGCGTTAGAGAGCCATCTGTGATCACTGAGCTGGAAGAAGAAAACAATGTGCAGAGGTTCCTGCCCCCGGCACTGACGCAGAAGGGCTCACCTGAGTCTCCTGCGACACGTCCAGCCTCAGCATACGCTCCTCACGTCTAAGGGGGTTAGTTATATATAGAGTCTGTGAGGTCAGAAAATGCCATACTTATTGTTGTTTGCTTTGACCTAATGCAATGGAGAAATGTTTCCATGTCATGAACAATAATTAAGTAGCTTGTCACATCATGTGTGTCATTTATCTTCACCTTTGGCTTTGAGGGATGCTGGATTCCAGTACATCACATGGTTAAATGCCAATATATAGAGCCTAAGCACTGAATGAGCACAGGGCCCTATTGATTTCATAAGTTTGTATTTGATTTTTTTCAAGGTTTCGGGGCTTTTGTGGCTTCAAAAACCTGAAAATTTGAAAACGTCAGAGTGATCGGCCATTAGGCTCAGCCAAAAGCTGGACATGGGCATATAGCGCCCCCTTGAATGCAGTAAATTAACTTATTCGCGTATACACTGAGCTAGGTAGTAACTGATTAGGCCTATGTGTAATTGGGATTATGTAATTAGACTACACAGCAAAATCCCCAGCGTCTAAAAATACAACTCCTGCTCAAGAGATACCTAGTCCACACTACAGAGTGTTAAAGTAACACTGAAGCCGAGTTACCACTGTTGAGGATTATGTGATATGTTTTCACGTCTAAAAGCCTGAGCAGTAGTTGTTCATCTTCAACATTGCTAACAGCGGGTTTTCTTTACTAATGCTCACTCATCAATTAATTAATTGCTTAATTATCCCATTAACTTTAACTCGGCTTCAGTGTTACTTTAACACTCTGTAGATTGGGACAATATGTACTCTGAGCAGAGTTGATTTAACTCTGGGGATTTTGCTGTGTACGGTTACTTTTTTATTGATTACATGATTGTATTTTATTCACACAATAGCAATACATTATTCATAATTTATTGATTCTCTCTGATTGTTCTTTTTCATCTTTTCAATTTACCCGCTCAACTGATGTAGAAATAATGAAGGAATAGCCCACATATGTCCATGAAACAGCTTTTGAGTCAACTGTCCAATTACTTTTGGTCCCTTGAAAAAGGGGGGAGGTACATAATTAATAGTTGTAATTCCTTAACATTTCCTCCAATTTTGATGAATACCCTCAAATTAAAGCTCAGAATCTGCACTTTAAGCCCATATTCATTATAATATAATATGTAACTCAAATGTGTTGTTTTTTTTGTTGTTTTTGTCAAGAGATAAAGAAACGAAGGTGCCTGTGTCCATATAGTATTGAATTAACTGTATATAATACGTACGCTTAGGACAATCAGAAAGTCTTCCAGTTTGTGGACATTCACACAGAGATCCGTCATTAGTCAGATGGATATACTGTAATTACACAGAAAATTGAGAGGTCACACAGCATTTGACCACTGGATTTACAAAAAGCATTTCAGTTTGAAGAAATGTTTCTAACATTTCAAAATGCATCAGACTATGATAAACACAACTCATTGAATAATTATCTGCTCAGTGGGTTATTAACAGTATGTCTTTGGAAGGCTTTGTCTTTCAAACACATTAAAATGCACAAATTGATGTTATTTCTTATTTACATTTAATGCAGGGATTCCTCTTTCACCTAACATATCTACTTCAAGTTCCCCATGAGATTTTAAAATAAATATTTTAATAATGAAGTATCACAATTGCATGTTCACAGTTCTCTGTTGGTTAATGGTCACCTGACATGCAGGTAAACAAATAAAATATGTATATATCTTTTTTTAGTAAGTGTTTTATTTTGAATAATTTTTTATTTATTTTAATTTTACATTTTTATTATTTAATTAATTATTAGCCTTTCATTAAACTCACAAACCCCCTGCAGTTCCTTTACAAACCCAGTTTGGGAAACCTTGACATAATGATATGTTTAATGCACTTCATGTTGTTGATAACAAAAAATTGGATATAATTTCTTCAACTTTGTAATTTAATATCAATATGATATAAGATTATCCTATTCAAATGAATGTGATAAAACAAGTTAGGTCAAAAGTAATCTAAAAGTAATGAAAAAAGTAGTCCGATTATATTACTTAAATTGTGTAATGTAATGGATTACGTTACTAACTACAGTTTTGTCATGTAATTTGCAACAGTAACAGTCTTGCTAGGGTAATGCAAGTAAATATAAATGACATGAATGAATAAGTAATTTGTTAAAAAAAAAAAAACAAATGACACAGAGCCAAAAAAAGAGAAAGAATAAATAGAATTAATTTGGGATATTAGAAACAGCACAGATGTTACGGCATACAAGATTCAAACATCCAACCTTTAGATTGGAAACCCAGTTATTCAGAGGGTCATGAAACCCCACATTTCAGCACCAGTTAGTTTCCACTACAGTTTTGAGTGGGCACGGTGAGCTGCAGAGTGGAGTGAGACAACACAATAACAGCTGCTGATCCAGTCAGATTTATTTCATTCTCATTGAGTTAAAAGCATCAAAGGTTGGCACTAATGCATGCTGCAGGTCACCATTACACACTACTATATATTATGCATGGTTTTTGAAATAAATGCATATCCTGTGATAGCTATAATTGTAATGCACAAATAAATGCGCAGCCTTTTGCCTTTTTACCCTGCAATGAATATTATACCAATTTTCTCCAACAACTGAAATGAATGGGTGCTAACATCATCTATAAAGCGCAACACATACCTCTGTTAAAATCTCATAAAATGGATTTTAATGTTTCATGACCATTTTGCACATGTCTGTCTGGATGCTGCAAATACATTCAAGCTTCCATTTAGCTGCTTGCCACTTATTGTGATGCGTTATACATTGAGGCATGCATTTGTCTTGACTGTCTTGAGAGCTTGGTAAGAACGTGCTCCCTGCAAACAGTTTACTGCAAACCTGAATGTTTAGAACTTAAGATGAGATCAGTTTCATTGAGAACTATACTAACTATGACCAATTATAGAGAACTGCAAAATAATTACTGTTCTAAAACAGCTTTTTCATCCACTTTGGTACTGTTTTCACAAGGAAGGTGTACATTTTCAAAACTCTTAGTATAAAATCAACTAATAACACTTGTAGCACCACTAGTCTTTCTTTCAAAACCTGATCTCATGGTTTCATCATCACTGTTGGTGAATTAAAGATGTTACAATAATACAAGCTATGGTTGTCACATAAGAAAATACACTTACTGTACATTACCTGACATGTATATATGCTCTGACACCCTGACACACACATACATACATTTCTGTGAGATAAACAAAGGTATGGATTGGGTCTGAAACTTAGACATAGCACATATGGTCCAGTAGGTGACGCTCTTCCCTTCTGAAAGTGCTAATCTCTGTAACATAACTTCTCTGGAAAATGTCCCACCACCTGCTGTGCCAGGATCAGTGGCTTTACCCATAATCAGCAGCAGAAACATTATCCCAGCACAGATGTGACACCGTCTGGGACATCACACATACTGTTGACCTTTACTGTTGACATAAATGTTACATACTGTGACCTTTACTAAACGTCATCCCTTCAGCATTTTATTCCAAAAGTGTGCTCATTTCTCATAAATTGTTGTGTTTTGGTTCTATGCTAAGCTAACATACTTTAAATGTTTATAAATATTAAGTATTTATTTAAGTGTTTGGCACTGTTGGATAAACATTATAATCAGAGGCGGACAGTGGTGAAGTATTTTTTACTTTACTCAAGTAAATTTAAAAAGTATCTGTAGTTTATCAGTGTTTTTCTTTGAAAACTTTACTTCACTACATTCCAAAGCATAATGTCATACTTTTTACTGCACTTCATTTCATAAAAAAGTTGTTTTTTTACCTTTAAACATAAGAACATTAAAAATTTACTTTCTTGTACTCAAGTAAAACTTTAAATTACTTTTACTTGAGTAAAAGTAAGAAACTAATAGATTTCTAATGTAATTAAGTATTAAATGATATTTAAAATGAAACGTAGTGCAGTAAAAAGTGTAATATTGTGCTTTGGAATGTTGTGAAGTAAAGTTTTCTAAAAAAAACACTCCGATAAAGTACAGACCTGAAAAAGTACTTTCCAGCCAGAGTAAAAGTAAACCCCCCCCAACAAAAAATGCATCCTATTTCCAAGGAAGTGGATCCTTTGCCAGATACACATTTACATTTACATTTCGTCATTTAGCAGACACTAATCCAAGGTACAAATTGGATAATGGAGCGATCAAAATCAACAAAAGAGCATATGCAAGGCTAGACAAAGTCCAGTTAGCATAAGGCAATACACCATAAGCTACTTTTTTTTTATTATATAATAATTAAAAAGAAAACAGACAGAATAGAAAAGAAAAGAGCAAGCTAGTGTTAGAGTTTTTTTTTTTTTTGCTTTTGTTAATTGTATAAAAAAAGAAAAGAAAACAAATAGATAGAATATAAAAAGATTAGAGAAGCTAGTGTTAGTTGTTTTTTTAATAAAACAAGCAGTTAGTAAATGAATAGAGTGCAAATCTAAAAGTTTTTTTTTTTAAGAATATAATTAGAATAGAGATTGTTAGAGTTAGAGGGTCAAATAAAGATGGAAGAGATGTGTTTTTAGCCGATTCTTGAAGATGGCTAAGGACTCTGCTCGGATTGGGTTGGGTAGGTCATTCCACCATGAGGGAACAGTTAATGTAAAAGTCTGTGAAAGTGATTTTGTGTCTCTTTGGGATGAACAATAAAGCGACATTCACTTGCAGAAATCAAGCTTCTAGAGGGCACATAAGTCTTAAGTAATTAATTTAGGTAAAGGGGTGTAGAGCCAGTGGTGGCTTTGTAGGCAAACATTAATGCCTTGCAATAGAACAAAGAGCATTACAATAGTCCAGCCTGGACAGAACAAGAGCTTGAACAAGGAGTTGTGAAGCATGTTCTGAAAGAAAGGGCCTGATCTTCCTAATGTTGTATAAAGCAAATCTGCAGGACCAGGCAGTTTTAGCAATGTGGTCAGCAGAGAAAGTCAGCTGATCATCAATCATAACTCCAAGGTTTCTGGCTGTTTTTGAAGGAGATACGGTTGATGTGCCTAACTGGATGGTGAAATTCTGATAAAACTATGGGTTTAATGGAACCACAAGCAGTTCTGTCTTGGCAAGGTTGAGTTGAAGGTGATGGTCCTTCATCCAGCAAGAAATGTCTGTTAGACAAGCTGAGATGCGAGCAGCTATTGTCGGATCATCAGGATGGAATGAGAGGTAGAGTTGAGTGTCATCATCATAGCAGTGATATGAAAAGCCATGTTTCTGAATGACAGAACCTAATGATGCCATGTAGACAGAGAAGAGAAGTGGTCCAAGTACTGAGCCTTGAGGCACCCCAGTAGCTTGATGTTGTGACTTGGACACCTCACCTTTCCAAGATACTTTGAAGGACCTATCTGGTAGGTAAGACTCAAACCACTGGAGTGCTGTTCCTGAGATGCCCTTTGCCAATATGGTTGACAGGAGGATCTGGTGGTTAACTGTGTCAAAAGCAGTGGACAGATCCAGCAAGATAAGTATTGAAGATTTGGAATCCGCTCTTGCCAGTCTTAGGGTTTCAACAACTGAGAGCAAGGCAGTCTCAATTGAATGTCCACTTCTGAAACCAGACTCGTTGCTGTCCAGGAGGTTGTTCTGTGTGAGAAAGGCAGAGACATTTAAATGTAAGCACTGGGTTTCAACTTACTCTAATATCTGAAGAGATAATCAGGCAGACAGACAGGCAGACAGACAGAGATGGATGGATGGATGGATGGATGGAGGAGGGATGGATGGAGGAAGAAGACAGATGGATAGATAGATAGATGTGTTTAAGATTTTTTTCCTTTTCTTTTTTTCATATCTGTTCATAAGTGGTTTGCAGCTGGTTTTTAAAGGGGTTGACGCACGTCTTAGCTGGTCAAGCTGGGAAGACAGCTAAAATTAAACTAATTCCAGCTTAAACAGCTAGACCAGCTATTTTAGCTATATTATTATGATTATGTATTAGTTATTATTAGGTCTATGTTCTTGTTTTACTATCCTAGGGTATACTTCTAATTCTACAGTAAAACTTTGATGCTGATGGTTTTGTCGTGGATTCTGTATTCCTGATTTTTGGTTGCTGAATAACATAATAATATTAATAATAATAATAATACTAATTAATATAATAATAATAATAATAATTAAAAAAGCTTATATAAACATGTCACAATGCCAGAAAAAATTTATTATAATGTAATGCATATTTATAGTAACACTGTGAGATTGTCACTATATTTATTCTCAATACGATTTTCTATTGTTTTATTTTAGTATTTATATCTGTTTCAATAATCTATACCTATTTATTTGGTGCTGAGATACCAAGGCAAAACAATTATTTAATTAAAACAATGGTTCACCATCAAACCACATGCATGTTGTTTGTTGCTGCAGTATAAACTCCACATCGGTATGAGAATTTAATTGATGTATCTTGATAAAATGTCACATCAAATCAACTTTTCACATTTTTCACTATCGCACTAAACACTGGGTTATCATCGTTCTAAACCTGTTTTTAACCCCAGGTAGAGAAGTGTTAGGGGTGTTAGATGCTTAGCAGTGGACAGAAGTGAGTAAAGTGAAATCAAACCTCCTGCACAAACAGTTGGAAATTTCCTAAGGACTGAAGGACATGTTCTGAAAGGCAGTGCTAATTGGCTTAAGTTAATTCCAGATTCTCTCCCAGCTGCAGCACTGACACTGTAGATCAGTGCGGTCTGAAGGACTAGGAGGGAAAAATCAATTATCAAAAATGTATTAATTTGAAAATAAAAATGTAATCACATTACAACCTGACAAATCAACTGACATACTTAAAATGATATATTTCATCCAAGTTTGAAATATTAGCTAAATATAATTGCATTTTATGCATAAAATGTCTGTCTAAATATATTTATTTACAATAGTATAGTGTACAATTTATGTAGGGTAAGATGAAGAACACTGTGGATTTACTTTTAAATTCTAACATATTTTTAAGTTTAGCATGTGCAAGATGATGATGCATCAGCCATCATAGGGTTTAAAAAAAATATATCAAAAGTAAAAAAATAAAAATAAAGAAGGGTTAAATTTAATGTGATTAGTGCGACAAAAATATTAGAAGTACTACTCTATCACTACTGGTGAGTAAAAATCTTAAGTTAATATTTTTAACTATTGCACAGTGAAATGTAAACGATCTAGAAATCAACAAATTTATTAAAAATTGTATTTTCCAATGTAGTTAATAATGACGACAAGGCAAAGTAGAATTCCCCCGAAGAAGAGAATTATCTGAAATGAGCAACTTTTTTGGAATATGACTTATATACAGGCATATGAATATTTACATATTTAATTGCCCATGTTTTAATTGAAGATATGTCATAATAGCAACACTGTGATGCAAACTGAATGATTTCACTCAATTAGCCTGTAGGTTTTAATGAAAAGCGGAAGATGTCTGAAATGTAATTCATGGAAATACTGAATAATAACCCTATTAATTAATAAGTATTCAGTTAAAAATAATAACACCAATAACAATATGACACTTGGGGACAGCCAATTATGTGCCAATTAGATACTGAGGGTTTAATATCTTTATACTTCAAAATGAAAACTAATATTTACTACACAAATCTAAAAGCAATGTCAACTGGCTGTTCAGCGACATAAACGACTCTTGACGGGAAATGTGTCCCACACATATACAAAAAAAATAAAACTTTTGAGGATGAGTTGAGATTTTAGCTGTTATCATAGTGTGTAAAGAAAAAGGTGGATCGATAGATCGATAGATAGATAGATGATATAATATTTTAGCTTAACCATCATTGCAAATTAGAATCAGTATATAATTCAAGTATCACTGAATGCTACAAATCTCTTTTGGTCACTCTAATCGCTTCTGAGTTGTCCTCTGCATGCATGTTGCTTTTCGCTCTCTTTGCATAACTGCCTTTGTAAATTGTTTGCTGATCCCAAACAGCTGCTTTTAGACATGAAGGTCACTTCAGAGAGGGTCAAATGACAATTGTCATTGTAATTCAGCTGCACTCCACCCAGGGTTCATACCAAGTGAACAACAGGTCGTTGCCAAAATAACTTTCTAAACAGATCTAGCATGGTTTACAAGCTTGTCTTCTGTGGTCTCATGGCAGGCATGTTTAAAATGCAGTCAGGCCTGATCACCTGATATAGTCTTTACACAGCCTGTGTTGTTATGCAAAGCTGGAGCCATTTATACCCGCGACCGGCACATTCTTTCCTTCTGTGGCAGGAACATCGAGGGTGACTGGGCAGGGAACTGTCATAGTAAGTTCACCAAGTGAATTACAGAGCCAAGTATATCTGCTCTGACAGGTGTATGTCTGGAGTGACATTGATGAAGAAAAGAAACAGAACAAACTGAGACGACTCAATTCAGAAGAACTGGGGCGAAGTATAAAAGGAGCTTCAAGAAATCTTCTTACAAAGCTACAGTACTGTGAATAGTTTTAGGCACTTGTGTAAAAATGCGGTACAATGAGGATGCTGTCAAAAATAATGTAATAAATAGATTTTCTTTATCAGTTAGCAACAAATTCTTGATGCTTCAAGAAAGCTACCTGCAAAGCTACCTGAAAAACTATGCGCAAGTGCACCGAGAGCAAAAGCTGCTTTAAACGCAAAGGATGCTCACACCAAATGTTGAATTAATTTAGTTAATAGAAGTTAATTGAAAAAGAAAAACTACTTATGACATTATTTTTGACAGCATCCACATTTTACAGCATTTATACACAAGTGCCTAAAACTTTTAACAATACTGTAGCTTTGAAGGTAGGTTTCTTGAAGCATCTTGGATATCTTATCACAGTTCTTCTGGATTTAGTCCGTCTCAGTTTGCTCTGTTTCTTCATGTCATTCCAGACAAGACTGGATATACTGATCAGATCAGATCTCGGGTGCAGACTGCTGCTGTCAGACACAAATCTCACTGGATTATTACAATTAATGGCAAAATTAATGTTTGGAATAAATGAAATGTAAACTAATATTTCCTACTGATACACTACAGCAACATATAGACTTTTTTAGCTGATGAAAATTCTAATAATTTTGGCCACCACTGTAATAGTACCTCAGCCTGCAACCAAAATATAATCTAGATATTTTAACCACAGTTTATAATACATTATAATACTTACCGATTTACTGCATTACACCTTTAGAAAGTAAATGCAACTAAAACATGATCAAAACCTTCATGTATTATATGCATTAACCTTGGTTACAATCTTTATGAAATCATCGTTATAGCGGACATTATGAATACCTTTGTTAATGCATTATGCATAAAGCTTTATGTAAAGTGTCACCGGTTTTATTTCATATTTCTTGCCTTTTGTGCCACATTGCATTGACTATAGCCCCCCTAACATGGTAGCGAAGCCCATGAATGAAGAAGAATAAAATAAATAAAAAAACCAGAGGAATCTATTTAACAGCTTAAAAATATTTTCGTAGACAGGACATGGTTACAATGAACACAAATTGAGATTTTGTCTCAGTCTCCTGATGTGCACATTTGCTTCTAAAACAAAAAAATTATAATAATAAAAACTTTAACCCCTCACATTAGTCTCCTCTTAAGTTTCACAAATGATCTCAACAAATGTACTAACTGTGCATCAAATCAAATGTCTCAATATGAAAGATATTAAACATTTCTTAATATTAATATATAATATACACTCTTAAAAATGCTGGGTTAAATATAATCCAGTGCTGGGTAAAATAGGGACAAAAAATTGTGTTGTTTTGACCCAGCGGCTGGGTTAAATGTTTAACCCAACCTTCTGGGTAGTAACCCAACCGCTGGGTCAAAACAACCCGATTGCTGGGTTTGTCCCTATTTTACCCAAGCACGGTTGTAATCTAAACCAGCATTTTTGAGGAGTGTCCACAGGCTCAGCACGTGCATTATACTTCCAATCACTATTAGAATCTCTCACCTCCAGACGTCTGAAGATCGCTAGGGAGCGACGCCCGTGGTACCGTCACAGAGAGGCTCACAACACTTCCAGGAACATCTCGTTTCACCGTCGGGCTGGTGCACTCTTAAAAAATGCTGGGTTTAAATACAACCCAGTGCTGGGTAAACTAGGAACAAACCCAGCAACTGGGTTGTTTTGACCCAGCGGGGTGGGTTACTACCAGAAGGTTGGGTTAAACATTTAACCCATCCGCTGGTCAAAACAGCCCAATTGCTGGGTTTGTCACTATTTAACCCAGCACTGGGTTGTATTCAACCAAGCATTTTTTGTGGAGTTGTGGAGTTGTATGATCTACCCAGCCCTACGGGAATGCTGACACACCCTTGGACCATTTTCAAATAGCGGTCAGCTGTAGAAAACTCTCTCTTCGACATACTTGACTTCATCATAAACTTAAACAAAAAAAACGTTGTCTTCTCTTTATTAGTCCTTCCCAGTTAGGTTTACCTTATGTCGAAAAAAATCCTAACAACTTGGTTATATAACGGAAGCACCTTCCTGTGTCGATTTGGCCTGCAGTTTAAGAGAATCGCTTGTGTGTCCCCAAAATTATAAGTCTGAAGTGAAAGTAATATATGAATAAATGTAAAATGTAATATAAAAATGTTATTTAATAACATTAATAATGATGTTTGCCTTTCAGTGAAAAAAAGCCCTCCCGGATTACTGAGCTGGTTAGATCTGAATTTCATAAGTCCACGTTCAATTAAAAAAAATAATATAATATTTAAAGGACTGTTCCAAGAAAACAAATTATAGCATTTTGTACTTTGTGTCAAAAAGGATGAAGGCATAGCTCTAAATCCGATTATTGCCTCATCCTATGGTATCTCATCCATTTCATCTCACTCATCCCCACAATCAAACAGACCTGCATATATTATCAAGTAAAATATGTAGTGCCAGGCAGTATACTTATACATGATTATACATGAGAAAATCATGACCTATATTTAACGCAAGCAAAAGCTTTTTTAGCAAGAAGAAAATGCCCCAGTAACAAACAAAGAACAAATAGGTGGGATTGTCACAATCATCAAGCTCTTAGTACACGAACGCTACGTTTGCAATTATATACTGCATCTTGCACTAAACTTTTTATTTATTAAATCCTTTGTAGTGTGTGCTGCAAAGATAAAGATACAATGATTTTAATATGAGGTAAACCATGTCTGAAATGCACAATATTATTTACAGAACGTTTCAGTTTTATTAAGATTAATAATTTTTTATAATTAATACTATTGGAATACATTTTGGATGGTCTCTCCATAAATATTAAAATTTGGGGACAAAAACATTCGAAGACAAAGTTGATACTAAATGCGCATGACAAGACATCTCCCATGTTTATCATAATTTTTTGATACTCTTGAAGGCTTTCTTATCAGACATCAGAGGCACTGTTGATACTAAAATGTGAAAAATCTGAGAATATTCTGAAATTAGGAAAAGCAACCTACAAGCAACCATTTTTTTCCCTCTGGGAAAACCTCAATAAGTTAAAATAAAATATAATAATATTCATAATAATTATTTTGGACCATTAAAAATGTAATATGCTGTATTATTGTTATTACTCTCTTCAGTAAGAGCTTAATTTCATTAATGTTATACAAAAAAGTACTCATGTTCAAAATGTCTGAAGAAAGCCTTTAATCAAAATAACTTGAATGTCAAGTTACAGAAAAAAACCGTCACACTGCAAAGACTTCTAATGGTCTCAAAATAGGCTTCTTTTTTTCTTTTGTCTGTTCTTTTTTGTTTGGATGTCTGAAGGCCTTTTTGCAAGATTTACCCAGGTACACCAATTTCTTTAATCAACTGCTATCTTTAGCTGATTTAGATTTAGCTGTTATAGATGTTATGGGTTACTGTTGAACACGTTGTTTTGTGCTGTGTGG